>JAUJPP010000414.1:0-12809 GCA_030562195.1 Nipponacmea schrenckii
TGTGTATTACATTGTCATACTTTGTAAGTGTTAATTAAATTGTAGTGTCAATATTACTCTTTCATGTACCTTGGCTTGAAGATCGTCAAGTAAATTGGAACGTTATTGTTATTAAAGAAGTGAGTTCTATAATAATACTGACTTTGTGTTTCTTGTAATATCTTCTATTTTATATTGTACCTAACTATGTTTTTGGGCTCATGTAAAATACATTCTGAACTCTGTACCAACTGGACTAAGTTTTATTGAACTTCCGGTTGATTCTATAAATCTTTAACGTGACGAACTCTGCCATCGAGCTGGTAATAATCCGAATATATTTCAGGTCAACTTAAAATGAAATGAATAGAGTCTTACGCCCACTCTCTTCAAAGGACAGGCTAATGAAGATGGGCAATGCCATGCAGTGTGCAATTTTGGAAAATTTGCCAGGACAGAAAAATCCGAAAATTCATCTCGACCTTCACCCGTTATTGACCTTCCCCGGACCACCCCTTAAAAAACACGATGGCATAAAGATTAAAACATTAAAGTAATTCTAAATATATATTACAACATATTAAAGTAATACAGTCGACTAAATATTTATTATAGCATATTGAAATAATACAGTCGACTAAATATTTATTATAACATATTAAAGTAATACAGTCGTCTAAATATTTATTATAACATATTAAAGTAATACAGTCGACTAAATATCTATATTACAAAATCTAACATGGATGTTTAAAGTTATAGTATTCTGTTGTCAGAATGGAAGTATATTAGGGTCAGAATTTAAACATCAAATACTGTTTGACTGCCTTCACTTTATATTTAAAGCTTCAGAGAAAAAAATAATTCAGCTGTAAACCAACCCCCAAAATCTAAAAGGGACTCGGAAAGCTACAGTATTCTGTAGTAAGTAACGATGTTAGGCTCGACATTCAAACACAAATCTTTTAAAAAATGGGAGAGACTCTCTTACTTGAAATCAACAAAAGATTATCTGTTTCAAGATATAATTTTTGTGACATAATATGTAAAATGATCAAAATAACAACAATATAGGTTATATACAAGTTTGGTCAGAATTGAATCGAAACTTAATACATGGTGTTTATGGATACTACTTTTGTCATGTTAACAAGATCATTAATGGTGAATTGGCATAATAATGGAATATGATTTAGTACACATAAATATTGATTTAGGCAAAGCTTCTGGTCATTTAATTTTGTCCCCATTTGCCCTTCCATAGCCGACATTTTTTTCGTCATGTTTACGTTGGTACTGATGATCGGAAGATAATTATCGTAATAAAGACATGATATACAATAATATCTGTGAATAATGCCCGATTAAAATGTATAGGATCAAAGTAAAATTTACACGATATAAAGGTTTATACATTAACATATTTTGTCACCACTAAGGATTAAACGAATCTGTTGACATTTAAAAAGTTACTTGTTTAGTTTTCATATAAATATTAATCACCTCTAGGGTATAGATCTACCGGTTCGGAGTTTACCAGTGCACATGTCATGATACTTTTTTTTTTTAAATTTTCAATGATGTCGCCGAGTTCCGAGTTGGGCTTTCAACGACCGATAATCGATTGTCAGTGATAATCGGCACATCACTAATTAGAGGGCTATGTGAAATAAGAAAACAAATAAAAGTCTAAACAGTTTCAAATATCAAATAATATAATTATGTAACAAAAACTTTATTTTATTCATTATTCTGTCTTACTTCATTGCTTCCTTCACCACTACTGTTGGAGGTACTGGCAGTGACAGCAGCAATTACGGTTTCAAACTCTCTTGTAGCCTGTTCCAATAGATTAAAAGCTTCTTCATTGCTTCCTTCACCACTACTGTTGGAGGTACTGGCAGTGACAGCAGCAATTACGGCTTTAAGCTTTCTTGTGGCCTGTTCCAATAGATTAATAGCTTCTTCATTGCTTCCTTCACCACTACTGTTGGAGGTACTGGCAGTGACAGCAGCAATTACGGCTTTAAGCTTTCTTGTGGCCTGTTCCAATAGATTAATAGCTTCTTCATTGCTTCCTTCACCGGAATTTTGGCTTCAAACTCTCTCATGGCCTGTTCAAATAGGTTAATAGTTTTCTCTCTCTCTATTTCTAAAGATAAATAGAAAAACAGACAGTAAATGTATTGTTTAGTGCTCACACTGTTAGTGTTAAGGTGATATGAGAAAAGTATTCTTATAAAAAATACGAGCCTAGGTCATAGAGCTAGAACTATATATTTCGAAGTGCTGTTAGTTCAGTTAGTAAATAGAAATAAACAAGATAATAATTTGGCGGTACTGACTTATAGTGATCATCTGAAAGAAATATCAACAAAATGTATATACAAAGTTCTCCTTATAATTCCCACTTAAAAAGAAAATATATTCAATATCTAAAATATAAATTTTTATTTATTATAGTAAGGAGAAATAAATTGTGAACAACAAACTAAATATAGTATAGGCTACATTCTGAAATGAACAATTTAGTCAATGTCATATTATAGAGGGGCTAATGTGTTTTGTTTGGGGTGAGGGGGGGATTGGGATATTGAGTAGTTGAGGGGTGGGGTGGGTTCGATCAAGTCTGCCATGTACTAAATGGTTCAAGCTTTTATTTCGCCTATAGGCTGTCACAAGCTTCTTCTCGAACACATGGGGGTATTTTTCTTGTAATCGTGTGTAACAATCCTTAACAATAAGAGCGACATTTGTTGCAGTGTGGTTGTATGTGACTACAAATGGGATTGTGATTTCATAATACCAGACTCCCTTCATCCATTTTACAAGCAATATAATACGTTAACCGAGTGTCAAAATCCTAAACCAATGACAACTAGAAACCGGCCCCTAGAAATTAAATAATATCAGTTACCAAAGACTGAGTTCATCATGAAATTAAAAAAATATTATTCATATCACGTCATTGCATAAATCTACTAACACAAACTACAAAAGTACAAACAATTACGCACCCGTAAAATGATGTTTACAAATAATACCTTTCTGCAGTGGTCAACATTTTCATCAACCCAAAGCTCTCGATACTATTTTTAAATTGATATATTTCAATTCAGAGCTCAATGTAGATAGAAAGTAATTTCTTATTTGGACCAGGTTTTGATTTTATCAACTTTCCTAGACACAACTTTTTCATTTTGACAAATCGCATTTAACATTTTCTTACACTTTTTTATTAGGTGTTACTAGCATTGTCACAAGTTTGTTGATTCTAGAAACAGTAAAACTTCTATCTCATATGTTTGAAAAGTTGACAAGGAAAGTAACGAAATCAAAGGTTGACAGGACAGTAGTAGGTCTAGCCTATGTTTGATTGCTCGGGATTAAACATTTTTAGAAAATCTCAGTAATAGAGATTAGGGTGGTTGAAAGTTAACAAGTTACTATTTAACAGAAGGCACTGGCACAGGGTTAAAGTTGAGTTTACTATTGTTAAGTCAATTGTTAATATGTTAAATTACTTCTAACATAGACCTTAAAGTCATAAAAATCATTAAATTATATCATTATTATTATAATATGCTAATTTCTTTATCTCTTTCACTAAAAATGAAAATAAATTTATCAATTAATGGGTCATAAGAGTAAAACAAAATGCTAGCCTGACTTCTGGAAAATAAACGTTTTTTAAAAAATGATACTTGCACTGAAATAAAATGTAATGATTATAGTTAATATGACAGTCAGTGATAGAGTTAGAAAGAGTCCACACTTATCACGTGACTCCCATTGCCTCAACGTTCTACATCCACATTCTAATCTGTTAAAAACTGGAGGAGTTTTTCAGTAGATCTACATGTCAAATTAGGTCAAATATTAGGTTAAAACTGTAGACTAATGAGCGTTTACATCTCATATCTTTAATTCATTTACACGTTTATTATAAAGATTGATATACTAGGTAATATATATCCACCTTAGTATAAAGGCCTGCTAGGTCTATTTGTGACAGTACTAAAATACCAACCCCTGACATAATCCTTTTTGTGGAAGTGTTCACTACAAACTACATGATGTTTACTTGGAACAAATATAATTAATTCTTGGTCTTTAAACAGAAATTTGGAATTAAACATTTCATTTATCAAAAATAGCCTACATAGATCTAGTCCTATTATAAGGTCTAATTTTTATGTTTATAGGCTACCGGTTATTTTTATTTAAAAATATTATTAGACAGTAGGTCTAGGCCTAGTCACAGCTTTCATAGAATAAACCAAATTTGTTTGAACGAGGGGACAAATCCTGATAATAGACTTGATTATGAAAATTCTAAGCCATTTCCTTTCTTTCTCATGTTAAAACCACCGTAAAAACAACAACTTTCAGGCATTTTGTGTACAAAACATTGAGTAGGTCAAGATTCAACGTCAAGCGAAGTTTCCGGAATCATGATGGCGGACAAGGTTCCTTATCGGTCCACGGTAACATGATAAATGTAGACTCTAGTTTCTATATAACTCTATTGTTATGAATGTTAAAAGTTAGAAAAATTATCACTTTTATAGAAAATATGAAAAGATTGTTTGGTTGTGTTCTTTATTAATTGTAGATGAAAATAATTAAAAAGAGAAAAGTTAATCGACACCAGTCGATCGTCAGTTTCTTTGTGTATTATTGAGTCACTACCAGTTCAAGTTCAAGGTCCATCAATCACAGATTTCGTCGTTCAATTTTAGAATTAATTGTGAAGGGTTGTTTGTCTTTGAGAAACGTTTTGAAAAATATATATTGAAGTAAGAAGTAGCCAATTTCATGATTAAAAACAATGGCTAAAAGGATTCGGAAATTGTACGATTGAAAGTTTCTAAATGTAGAATTTAGCAACTACCTTGAATTAACTTAGTACAACAAAAGTCGCGAAAAAACGATCGTCTTATTTTATCAAAGTTTGAATGTTGAAAGGTTTTTTGACATCGTAAAATTAATTGTTGTAAGAATTGATGTCATGTCATCTTTAATCATTATTTAAACTAAATATTTTGAGAAAAAGAGAAAAATCTATGAAACTGGACATCAGAAACTAGAGAAAGAAAACTTTTACCTGTTAAACTCTACACCGGGAATCCAGGCTCTGTTTATATTTTCTATCTGTTCACCATTGATTACTTTCTTTACTCTTTCACCCATAAAATGAGTAACATGTAAATCACTATCCAAGTCCCACAGCATAAATACTGGAGATCCACTAGATCCAGGACAAGTTTTACATGAATAATTTACACAACAAACTTCCTTACACTGACAGTCTGATTGTGAGTCTTTAATATGTCGATATTGATTATCGAACTTTTCTAGTGAATCTCCCAATTTTCTTCCGAAAGTTATGTGTTTGATTCCACCATGAGGGTGGCCAATACAACACATTTCATCTGACACAATTCTATCTTCACTTACTTTTTTAGGGTGAAAGTTAAATTCCCACCAATCATCTTCAAGAAATTCTTCATCAATCCCACTAAAACTGTAAAAATCTTTATATTTACATTGTTTGAAATACAATCGAGTCCCACGACCAATAACTTCACCATTCCTCACAACTCTACATTTCTTAACTTTATCTTGGGTAATAGAGTCTGTTACTTTAATAACAACATCATCACCAAATTTTACTACATCACCCCTTATCTTTCTACTTTCACCATCATCCTCATCTATATAAACTTCTACAGAAGTTAACTCCTGTATAATGGAAGGAATTGGTTTAAATTTTAAATAACAGCTATTGAAGTATCCGATAAAACCATCAGGATATGAAACGAACATCAAGTAGATGTCGGAACTGTTTAGGTTTAAATAAGATAAATACGAGTCACTCAGTGATGGAGATGCTAGACACGATTCAATTTGATTATTTTTTAACATTATATTAACATATGGCCATCTATTATCATCATAGTCTAGTTGATGTAAAAAATCAGGTACAGGATCGAATGTGAATATCGTGACATCTCTATAAGGACATGTATCTAGAAGTTCCACTCCTGTACTAGTGATTACACTCGACCTGCTGTCATCATCGTAATGAAACTCGACAGTACAATGTTTCACATCAGCCTCCGTTTTAACAACATGATTATTAGTCTTTATACAATATTGGTTATTCTCTCTATCCACAAACCCAGATCCTAAATTCCTTCTGCTTCCCCTTTGTACCACTAGTCTCACAACTCGGCTTCCTTTCTGTTTTATATAATCTAATGTTTTTGTATTTTTGTATCCATTAGGTAAATGTTCTAAAGTTAAATCTTTAAAGGGAATGAAATCTTGATGTCCAGGATTCTTGTCACACTTCTTCTCATCTAAACCTTGACCATCCTCTAATATATCTCCTTCTCTCGCTACCTCTATCGTCAGATCTGATTCAAATTCTTCTTGATCGTGATAACACCTAGCCATTTTGTTGAAGTTTTTTAACAACCAAGAAGTGAGACCTGAAATATAATGAAGAGAGATTAAAACATAAGAACCGACGTCACTAATTCACTAATTAATAGTTTCTGTACAAAAATCAATATATCATGACCATAAAAAACTAGTCAAAAAATGAAAATAGGCCACTACATACATACATACATACATACATACATTCATACATACATACATACATACATACATACATACATTCGCTTGACTGTCACTGCATATGAAATCACTTTCGTAGGAGTTTCTATCAACTTTATTTGACATGTCGTCTGCATTTGTCACACTGGAAGTTTTATTTTTATACGGATTGTTTTAAATTTATTGAATAATTAAAATATTACGGATTGAATAATATTTATGAAGTTGAAATTACTAATTTAATAATATTTATTCGTAACAGTTTATATTACATAGTAAAGAGATACAATACACAGTAAAGAATATTTACAATTTACGATATACACAAATACTCAATAATTTCATTCAGGTATCTCATAGTTATGTGACTCACGTAACATGATGGCACCGGTTGGTATCTTTGTATGTCATTTTATCAATCAATATATTTACATTGTATTTGAAATACTATTTATAATATTTACATCACTCCCTTGTTCAATATATTATTAACTGAAACTAACTTTTGATATTGTTGCTATTATCAACACAACAGTTGAATTGTTTAGGTTAACTACTATTAACCCTCCAACTTCAACCTCTAGGTTTTAAATAAGAAGAAATTAATGGCGTTTTACGTCTTACTGAAGTATCTTTAGGTTGCTGGTAGCGCACAGGTCCAGATTTAGCTCCCCCTGTTTCTTTCCTATAGGTGTAGTATCTACTGCCTTTAACCTGCTTCTAGCAGTGATATATAGCCATTGTAGAAATAAGTGAATGATGTCGTATGTAAACCACCGTACACTGTAATGTTTAAATAACTTTTTGATTATCACCATTATTATTTTGAGGTTAAAGCTGTGAATTTCACCTGGGTGGAAATTAAAGTTTTTGATTAAAAATTATGAACTAATTTTCACCTGGATTTTTAATTCAAAATTAAGGTTTTTAATACATATACCGCCACTATAACTGGTTTCAATTATATAGAAGTTTTATTACAACTGGTTTTAATTATATAGAAGTTTTATTACAACTGGTTTTAATTATATAGAAGATTATTACAACTGGTTTTAATTATATAGAAGTTTTACTACAACTGGTTTTAATTATATAGAAGTTTCATTACAACTGGTTTTAATTATATAGAAGATTATTACAACTGGTTTTAATTATAAAGATGTTTATTTCATTCAAGATGGCGGACAGGGAAGACGGTTGGTTGAGATGTCTCCAATAATTTCATAATAATCTGGTTTTGGGGCCTCTCTAAGTTTATTATTCTACCTGTTAGACTTACGACCAGCGTCCAGATATATGTATTAGAGGAGAGATGAGTGAATCACAAGAAAATGGTGGAAATTCTACTTTTATTCTACCTCATCACCACACAGGGTATGTTAGTCAGCCATTTTTGTCAACACAACATCGACATCAACAAATGCATACTTCTACACCGAACCATCTCTACAATCCATCCACGGCCAGTCCTACATTGAACCAAGCAGACCCTAACATAGATTACTCTCAAATCCCATTTTGGGCAAATGAGCTTTTGATGTCAATGAAAACCTTGAGTGCTAGACAAGAAGACATAAACTATCAGTTTGAAATTTTTAGAAGCCAAATTCAACCGGAATTAAAGGCTGTTCAAGACAAAGTAACTCAAATGAGAGATGATTTGATATTTACCAAGAATGCAACCCTGAAGCTAAGAGAGAAAGCTGGTGAAATAGATTGCAAAATTAAAGACTTGGAAGATCAAAATAGAGTCATGAAGGGAGAGATAGTCAGCCTAAAGTCCAGATCCATGTCTAACAATTTGGTATTCACTAACATCATTGAAGATATGGAAGATGTACACAAGAAGGAAGATAAAAGGGATTTAGAATACAAGATAAGAGGTTTTTTGAAAGATGTTATGAAGATACCTGCAGAGAAGGTTGACAGGTATGAGATAGACAAAGTTTATAGATTTGGGGATCCTAAGAAAAAACCAAGAAAGGTATGTGTGCAGTTTTACAGATCTAAAGACAAAGATGAGATAAGATACAGTACCAGATGTTTGAAAGATACAGACTTTTTTGTGTATGAACAGTTTCCACCAGAAATTGAAGAAGAAAGAAGAAAACTTGTAAAGATTATGAAAGAAAAAAAGAAAAGTGATCCAAATGTCAAAGTAAGACTATCCTATAATAAATTGTATGTCAATAATCAACTGTACAAACCATAGGACAAGCAGGGGGACAACAGAAAGGGTAAAATTTCAGTGTGCTCATGGAATTGTCAAAGGGGACTTGTGAAAAAGATTAAACAGAGTGCTTTCATAAATGTGTTTGGGAAAAGTGATATTGTATTCTTATGTGAATGTTGGGTTCGCACCAATGTAGACATCAATTTGAATGAATATGAGAAAACTGTTATAGAAAGGAAGAAATGTAAAGGGGGTGATAGTGTATTATTTGTAAACAATACAATTAAAAAACATGTTAATGTTGTAAAAATAGAATATGACACACTTGTGTGGGTAAAATTTGATAAGGTTTTATTGAATGCAGAGTTAGATTTATTTATGTGCTTTGTCTATATACCCCCAGAGAATGCTAACTTTTATAAATATTATAAATGTAACCTGTTTGTGCAGTTAGAATCTGACATTTTGGAATTCAGTAATAAGGGATATGTGGCCTTGATAGGCGACTTTAATAGTAGAATAGGGCGAGAGACTGGCAAGATATTATATGATAGACTTGATGAGGACGTACTGAACAATCTCAGATCATTCCTGGGCTATAATACAGATGACAACTCTGAAACTCTAAGAACTAGTGAAGATACTTCGAAACCAAATGCGTTTGGTAATAAACTACTGCAAATGTGCAGGACATGTGGGCTCTCTGTGAAGAATGGCGAATCTACTGACAATGGTAAAGTAACATTTCAAAACCAAATAGGTACTAGCGTCATTGACTACTTAATCCACGATAAACGAAGTTGTGACTTGTTTACAGACTTGCAAATAGGACTTTTCAATGAATTCTCTGACCACTCGCCTTTGTTTACAAACATTAAATGTGACGTCACACAGGTAATTCGGTCAAGGTGTGAATGTGTACGAACGCACGTGACTGAGCAGGTACGCTGGGATGTTAACAATAAGCAGACGATACTTGATGAACTGCTGGTTAATATTGATGAGATTCGTGACAGATTAAATTACGGCATAAACAATAATCAATCTACAAATGAAGTGATAAATACATTCGCAGAGGACTTAAATAATATTTGTGCACCATATTGTGTTAAAAATAAAACAATAAAACATAAATGTGACAATTGTAGCAAATCGAAGGGGAACGCGAATAATAAGCCATGGTTCAACGACGAATGTCGACAACTATACAAATTATACAAGACATCTTTGTATAATTTCAACAACAACAGAACAGACAGTAATAGATTAGAATTGACGGGAAATAAAAACAATTATAAACGATTGGAAAAACGTCTTAAGCGGCAATATTTGAATGAAGAGGGTATTGTGTTAGGAAAATTAAGGCGTAACAACCCGAAATATTTCTACAAACAATTACTCAAAAATAAACCTCAGCCGAACACAAGCTTGGATTGCGAAAGCTTCTACGCTAGCTTTAGTGAGTTTTATGAACAAAATCAAACATTAGACGTAAATTTGGAAATCCCAAATTGTGAATCGGAAATTTTGGAACAATTTATAAGTGAAACTGAGATAGAACAAGTAATCAGAAGACTGAAACGTGAAAAAAGTGTCGGTGACGATAAATTGTTAAATGAATATTTTATAGAATTTCGGAGCTACTTAACCCCCTTGCTATGCAAACTATTTAATTACATATATGCATGTGGTGAATTTCCAAGTGCATGGGCCAAAGGCAACATTGTACCTATATTTAAGAAAGGTGATCCAAACAACCCGCTTAACTATCGTGGAATAACTCTTTTAAGTCATCTAGGTAAAATATTTACTTCGATATTAAACCACAGAGTCAGTAAGTTTAACGAAGAAAATGATACACTATCTGATTCCTTTTTTGGTTTTAAACCGGGCCTTGGCACCACTGACGCAATATTTGTTCTCCAGAGTCTAATCAACAAATACACGTTCAACAAGAAACGACTGTATTGTTGCTTTATCGACTTTTCTCGTGCCTTCGATTGTATAAAACACATTAGACTGTGGCATAAGCTTATTAAAATGAAAATGACCGGAAAGTTCCTGAAATTTGTCAATTCCATGTATTTGAAACTATGTTCTAATGTAAAGTTTAAAGGTGAATTCTCTGAATATTTTAAGTGTCAATTAGGCCTAATGCAAGGCGAATCTCTTTCACCTATCTTATACTCTTTCTATGTAAATGATATAGAATCAGAACTTTTAACTGGTAATTGTAGATCATTAACACTAAATGATATTAATCTTTACCTTATAATGTACGCAGATGACACTGTTTTGTTAAGTGAAACACCTGAAAATTTACAAAAGATGTTAGATATCATAAGTCATTATTGTGATATGAATAATTTAAATGTTAACGTGAATAAAACCAAAGTACTTGTGATTAGAAGAGGTAAAAATATAAAGCTAACACATGAATGGAAAATATATGATACAATTATAGAAACTGTGAACAGCTTCAACTATCTTGGAGTGGTAATTAATTATAATGGGAAACCGACTTTAAGTCAAAAAACAATAGCATCTCAGGGTGATAAGGCATGCTTCACACTACAACGTAAAATTCGAGAAAATAATTTCAACATTGAGACCAGTTGTGCATTGTTTGACACTTACATAGGTCCAATACTGAATTATGGCTCTGAAGTATGGGGTTATAACCCTGGAGATGATATTGAAAAAGTTCATACAACTTTTTGTAAACGCATACTTGGGGTAAAAACATCAACTAACAACTGTATTATTTATTCTGAACTAGGTAGAATACCCTTCTTAATAACAAGAAAATATAAATTAATTAAGTTTTGGTTAAAATTGTTAAGTACGTCTAACAGAGTCCTAAAAGCTTGTTATACTGATATGTTTAAAGAACTTCTCCTTTCTAGGAGCTATAGTCCATGGATAGATTTTATAAAACACACTTTGGAAGACCTCGGCTTTTCTTATGTATGGGAGCAACAGC
The DNA here is from genome assembly GCA_030562195.1 of Nipponacmea schrenckii. Taxonomy (NCBI): domain Eukaryota; kingdom Metazoa; phylum Mollusca; class Gastropoda; family Lottiidae; genus Nipponacmea; species Nipponacmea schrenckii. The sequence goes on from JAUJPP010000414.1 coordinate 11,763, forward strand.
ATGTGATAAACGAAAAGAACTTCTTAAGTGAAATACATCAGAGAATCACTGATATTTATTATCAATCACTGCACGAAGAAATTATGTCATCATCTAGATGCCTTACATATCGTCAACTAAATGTAAATTTCAAAATACAATATTATTTAAAAAAACCAACTCTGTATAAAAATTCAATCTGTAAATTTCGTTTAAGCTCTCATTGTCTTGAAATCGAAACAGGGAGGAACACTAACGTCGTTAGAAATGATAGAATCTGTAAATTATGTAATCAGCACGAAATAGAGGATGAATACCACTTTTTGCTATGTTGTCCTCAGTACTACTTCTTAAGAGTTAAATATATTGAAAAGTACTACTGGGCTAGACCATCTATGTATAAATTTGTTGAATTGTTAAACTCAGAAAATTGTAAAGTATTAGACAACCTTGGAAAATATCTACATTTTTCTTTCAAACATCGAGAAAAACAAATATTACTGTAAAATCCTCCGCCAACTTGAACTATTAATGTATTATATGTTATTGTTAAAACCTATGTACTATGTATAAGGTAATAAAGCAATACAATACAGCTGGTTTTAATTATATAGAAGTTTTATTACAACTGGTTTTAATTATATAGAAGTTTTATTACAACTGGTTTTAATTATGTAGAAGTTTTATTATAACTGGTTTTAATTATATAGAAGTTTTATTACAACTGGTTTTAATTATGTAGAAGTTTTATTACAACTGGTTTTAATTATATAGAAGTTTTATTACAGCTGGTTTTAATTATATAGAAGTTTTATTACAACTGGTTTTAATTATATAGAAGTTTTATTACTACTGGTTTTAATTATATAGAAGTTTTATTACAACTGGTTTTAATTATATAGGAGTTTTATTACAACTGGTTTTAATTATATAGAAGTTTCATTACAACTGGTTTTAATTATATAGAAGTTTTATTACAGCTGGTTTTAATTATATAGAAGTTTTATTACAACTGGTTTTAATTATATAGAAGTTTTATTACAGCTGGTTTTAATTATATAGAAGTTT
>JAUJPP010000415.1:0-13417 GCA_030562195.1 Nipponacmea schrenckii
CGCGAATATCATCATGTGTGTCTTTGTTTTTGGAAAATAGGTGATGAACGCGAATATCATCATGTGTGTCCTTGTTTTTGGAAAATAGGTGATGAACGCGAACATCATCATATGTGTTTACCTTCTTTTTCAGCAGTAGGACTCTATACCTAGATATTATTGACATTTTTCTGTCCACACGTTTGCATGTGCATGCTATACCACATCTGTTTATTAGCCTCTTTATTAGTCATTCGAATTATGTATATATATTTTTTGTTTATTTTTTGTTTTGTCCTTGTTTGTTCCCCCCCTTTTTTTTCTTATTTTTATTTTTTTTGGCATGTTCATTCATTTTTTTTATATTGTTCAAGAAAATCATATGCATGTATTTTCTACCCATAGGATGGGACATATGTAGCATTGTTATAATTGATGAATTATTGTTAATCTCTACTGAATCAAAAGACTCGCTTTTAGTTAATTTCACACAGCTGGGAAGAGGTTTATATAAAACAGATTCGTTGTGAATCTTATGTCATTAGTGTCACACTTCTAATACTTGAAAAGTTAAAACCATGGGTTGGCTAATTAATTAAGTATTGAGGTACATCTGGTAAGATGTCTATCTATTTCATAGGACAAGATCTTACATCTTTTATCGTCACCTATCGGGTACTTGAAACGTAATACCATGTGTGGGTAAATTACTTTAGTATTAAGGGACAACAGGCTTACATCTTTTATCGTCACCTATCGGGTACTTGAAACGTAATACCATGTGTGGGTAAATTACTTTAGTATTAAGGGACAACAGGCTTACATCTTTTATCGTCACCTATCGGGTACTTGAAAAGTAAAACCATGTGTGGGTAAATTACTTTAGTATTAAGGGACAAGTTCTAACAGATATCCTTAATTAGGAACATCTGGATAGATAATATAAATATAGGTACTAAACTATGAGAGGGCATCTTTCGACTCATTCACTCTTTGGCAAGGGAAAAGGACGGTTGACTGGGAAGAGAAAGGTCTGAGGTAGATCTTTTGATACAGTGCCATTAGTGTTTGATGAAAATAAAGTAGGATTTGTTATATGTTTTAATGTGCCTTCAATTCATTGTGTCTTGGGAATAGAAGAAGAATCCAATATCCAATACGTCATAGACCTACTAGCCTAGTAGCAAAGAAAACCTACAACAGCAAGCCCAAGCTTATATCTCCAACCTGTCTGCATCATGATATATTTTTAGTAGACTTTCGCTAATTCACTCGGGATTCGTTTGTTTGTTTAATCAGTACCGCGGGTGTAATGGAGGATTATCTAAATAGCATATATTTCGATCCCAAACATCCAGGGTCATTTTCAGGAATCGATAAACTTTATCGAGTTGTTTTGAAAGAGGGTAAATGGAATATATTTCGCGAAAGCATATTAAAAAATGGTTACAAGACAAAGATATAATTTAAATCGAGACGTGAAAACGAAATTCAAAAGGAACAAAGTAATAACAGGTGGTCCTTTCGTTCAACTCGACGTAGATCTATGCGACGTTTCAAATATATCCAAAGAAAACAAGAACATCAAATTTCTTCTCCTTGCTATAGACTGTTTTTCTCGTTTTCTCTGGGTAGAGCCGGTGCTTAACAAAAAGTCTACAACGATTATTACTGCTTTTACGAACGTTTTCCAGCGTATGAATAAAATTCCTTTTAATATTTGAACGGATAAAGGGGGAGAGTTCAACAGCAGTCAGTTAGATGTTTTTTTCAAGAAAATTAATATAAATCACTTCGTTTCGCAGAACGGGATATAAAGGCGAATTACGCTGAAAGGGTAATATTAACGTTGCGTCTGAAAATTCAACGCTATTTCTCACATAATCTCACTCTACATTACTTGCACGTCTTACAAGATTTGGTAGCGAATTACAATAACACACCACACCGTTCGTTGCGAGGCTTATCGCCTTCTCAGATTAATTCGACTAATACGGCGAAAGTTTGGCTACAAATGTTTCATACCGACAACGATAATACTAAATTTTTAAAGGGTTATCAGTTCAACTTACAAGATTTTGTTCGTATTTCGCTAGCTAAGCGTGCTTTTCAAAAACGATACGATCAAAAATGGTCAGAGGAAGTATTTAGGATTGTACATAGAAAAAATCGAGGTAGCCAGCCGCAGTACCTTCTTCAAGATCTTTTAGGTGAAAATATAAAAGGTTACTTTTACGAAGCAGAGTTACAGAAAGTGAACAAATCAGCAGAGAGCGTCTGGAGGATCGATAAAATTTTAAGAAGTAAGTGGGTTCGTAACAGTCGAGGCAAGCGGGAAAAGAACTTGTACGTCAGTTGGTTCGGATTTCCTAAAAAATTCAATTCGTGGATCAAAGAAAGCGATCCAGTGTGATGGAGGAATGGGTCATATTAACGAGTGACGCCAGTGAAACGTTTTATCCGAAATACTCTCCTTATAAGTTCGTAGTCCCTATAAGTCAATCATTATCTTTAAACTGTAGATGGCAAGTGGGATTGAAAGAATTTTACGCAGGGAGTGATTCTAAAAATAGCGATGACGAATGTGTTTACGTTTTCTGTTCTTTGTGTGAGCCCATGATAGTGAACGGTGAGAGGAAACCTTTACTAAGGAGATTAGGGAAATCTTGCGAGAACAAATGGAATGTTATTTTCGACGTTCCTATTTTCGGACGTCAATGAAATCGAAATATATATCACCGATCGTAAGAATAACCCAGCCACATTTCTCAAGGAATTCACATCGGTAACGCTACAAATGAAAAGCAGTTCGTGAATAATGTCGAACTTGTCTACGCTTTACATTCCAAACACGGATCGTTGGATTAAATTTTATATGGATACTATAAAAACCGAAGCAGAGAAAGAAAAGACGCACGTAAGAGATACGCGGGAGAGTAAAAATTCGGCAGACAATAGTTTTACCGTCGTCAGTCAGCGGAACAAACGGTTGATCAAGCTAAGTCTGAACTTGAAAGGCAGTCAATTAATTCGAATGAACCTGTCCCAAAACTGACGAAAAGACCGAAGACAAAACGCGTGTCGAGAGCGAGATCACTCACTAATCACTTCGTTCTCAAACAGTTAACTTCGTTACCGAGGAAAAGAAAATCTAACGCAAAAGTAAAATCTCACAGACGAAAGGAACCCGTTCAGGATATTTTCCATTAAGAAACATGTCATTTCTGAATTCCGACGAGAAATATTTCAGCGAGACGCAACCGGACGAACTGAATTTATTCACGTTACCGCCAACACAAACGGCCGTAGAGAAAGTTTATGTGCAAGAAGTCCGTCCGATATCTCAGATTTCGGGGAACTCCCCCATCGAATTTCACATCAGTACTCACAATGCTCTGGAGTATGTCGACCTAAGAAACACCACTTTGTACGTGAAAGCTAAACTGAAACGAGCGAGCGGAAAAAACCTGGTAAAAGACGATGTTGTTGCGCCGGTGAATCTCTTGCATCACGCCATTTGGTCCCAATGCGAAGTTTCACTTCAAGGTAAGCTGGTTACTTCCAGCACCGTTCACTACCCTTATCGCGCTATGTTTCAAGTTCTGAGTGAAACAGATGCGGCGACACAAAATTCTCGTTTAACATCGGAAATGTTTTTTAAAGATACGCAAGAGAAAATGGACGTCACTGGATATGCAGAGGGAAACAACGGACTATTCATGAGGCACGAATTATGTAAACTTAGCCGTTCATTCGACATGGAGGGTCCGCTGTACGGAAACGATCTATTTAGATTAAAGAGATACATACTGAATCAAGTGGATATTCAAGTGAAGTTATATAGATCGAAGCCTTCTTTTTATTTGATGGCTAATAAGACGGACCAGGATTATGAATTAGTTCTAGAAGATGTAGTGCTAAAGGTATCGAAAGTGTGTGTCAATCCAGGAGTTATATGGGGTCACAACGAAGCCCTGTCGGTGACACCGAGTAAATATCCGTTTAACAGAACCGAGATGAAGACTATGGCTATATTGAAAGGACAGTCTACGTTCATATGGCATAACGTCTTTCAGTCGTTACGACCTAGTAAAGTTTATATCTCTTTCGTTTCTTCCGAAGCAGCGAACGGGGATTTTAAAAAGAACCCTTTTAATTTCCAACATTTCAACCTGAATCAGATAAATCTTTTTTTGTGAAGGAATATCTTACAGCAACGCCGGACCTATGAAACTGAATTACGATGAAAATTCTGGACAAACAATATTGTCGATGTATTTAAATCTCTTCACATCTCGCACGCCTTTCGACGGTCATAATCCTAACCTGTCTAGAAACGAAATAGACGGTGGCTACGCAATTTATTTATTCACTTTATCCTACGTTCGAGAGTCTCGAGAATAAAGAGTATTTGAACCTACAAAAACAAGGCAACATTCGGATAGAGGCTCATTTTGGGAAGACACTCCCAGAAACCGTTACATGCTTGGTGTACGCCGAGTTTCCGGGTTATTTCGAAATTGACAAGGCAAGGGCGGTGATCGTTTAAGACGAAGTAGGATGGAGTTTAACGAAGAAAATGAAAGTGTGAGGACAACGAGGAGCGATAGTTTTCTATTTAGTAGTAGAAAATTTCCTGTTTTATCTATTTTATTCATAATCGCTTTACTTTTTCTGACCACCACGGTTACAGTTATTCCCAGAGTTCAAACTGTTCATATTTTACAAGATCGCTCGCGGGAATTCCCTTTCGAGGAGCTGAGTGATTGTAAAGGGGAAACGTTTAAATTATCAACTATTGGACGAATCGAAGTTTCGCGTTGTTGTGAAAATCAATCGATGATAACCTTTCATTCATTACCTAAAAATGAGTGGCAAGGACACCGTCATACAATTTCGTTGACAGAGTGGAAAAATCTTCTTCGTCAGTTGCCTCTCATTCGAGCTGAGATATCACGACTTCGAAAGTCAGTTTCCGAGAAGTGCTCGTAAGATATTTTGAAAATGAATGTTTTAGTACCACTGAACGCCCCACTCACAATGTTTGTTAGCGGATCAACACAATCGGGGAAGACCACTTTTGTGCATCGTGTCATAGAGAACTCGGATTCAATATTTACTACTTCAGTGTCGGCAGTGATGTACGCCTATTCAATTTGGCAACCACTTTACGATGATATGCGAAAAAATGCTACAAAGCCCATATTGTTTACGGAAGGAGTTCCAACGGAAGAGGAACTTTTAAATTGGTGCGGTGTTAATAATAGACACAAATTATTAGTTCTCGATGATGTAACAGAGGAAGTAGCTAGAAATCACGTGATATGCAAACTATTCACCACGCTTTCGCACCATAAAGGAATCAGCGTCATTTTTCTTAGTCACAACTTATGCCTCTCGCATTTGGGGAACTTCGCCAGAACAATAGCGCTAAATTCTCACTACATAGTTATATTTCGTAATAGAAGAGACGGGGCTCAGATCAGAGCAGTTGCGCGACAGATTTTCCCTACGAAGTCGAAATTTCTCATTGACGCTTACGAAAAAGCAACTTCAGCGAATGCCTATGGATACTTATTAATAGATCTAAGCCCTCACTCGGACGAAAAATATCAACTGCGTACAAAAATATTTCCAGGAGAAGCCACGATTGTATTCCTTCCATCATGAAGAAGATTGAAAGGCAAATGCCCTTTTTAAGGATGATCGCTGAAACAAAATCAGATAAACAAAGACTCGCACTGCTAAAAACTATGACAGATGCGCAAATGGATTCTATTTGTGAAGTGTTGTTAAACGTTCTTCAGGGAGTCGTTAAAGTGAGTTCTCATTATAAACAAAAACTTTCTAATTACAAACGACAGATCAGAAAAATCGTCGATAGAAGCGTATCTCGAGGTATTACTCGAAGATTAATAATTTCTATTAGGAATTTTTTACCTCGTGCGATCAAATACATCTACCCTTTGCTCAACCATGACGAGTGATGGCAGATCAGCGAGTAAAGAAATGGTTCTCGTGAGGAAGGAAGAATACGACAGATTGTTACTATCATTTCAATGCGATAAAGATAAAATGGTGGAAAAGGATGACGATGCTAAGCCTTCATCGAGTGATGAAGATATTCGTCAATGGATGCCTCCGAACTGTTCTCCGGGATATAATAGAAAAAAACGAATAGTTAATTTTAAGTTTAATGACAATAACTGGTTAAAATACTAAAATAAGCAAAATATAAAGACTAGCGTTAATGTTTATTTATTCATAAATATAGCATGCAGACAATGTAGTTATTGAAAATAAAGGTGATGGTTAAAAAAGCGCATTTCTTTAATCATTCATTTTTGCTGGGAAAAGTTCCGTGTTTAGTGGCTCTGTTGACACCCCATCGTCTTGCACTTCTCTTTTACAGTAGAAATATGTTATACCATTTCGCCTTTGATCGTATGTGAAGACGGTATTAGAGCGAGCTCGGAATCCTGTATTCACCACAGAGTGACTTTCCTTACTGTCTAACACTTCTTGGAACGCGTTTAGAGGGTTTGAGATGCGCGTTTTGTTTAAACCTTTAGAACTCAATTTAAAATTTGTGGCGTCATTTTCGTCTTTTTGCAGGACGTATTTTTTTGAATTCAGGGAAATAATCTCGCAACCGAAACTTTCGAGCTTAAATAAACCAGGTGTTCTTTAATCTCTCAGCGCATTTCGTGCGCAACACGTTCTCGGAAGGAAATTGTAATGCGCATCAATATCATTAGTTCCACACTGAGATAATAACCTAGCTTTATATTCCTTCAATTTTTTCGGGCGTATTACGTCGAATAGTTTAGTGCCTGTTATCGCGAAGTATAACGAGTCGGTATCCATCTGACAAAGTTCAAAGTCACTCCTGTCGATGAAATAACACAAAAAATCATAGTAAAATTCCAGAATTCTAAGTTTAGCGTACTGTAACACGAAATACCCGATTTGAATAGGTAGATCGAGAACAATTCGTTTTTTGGACGATATGACCTCGAAATGTTCGTCCATTAACGGAGTGAGAGAAACGAATTGCGGGAGCCTCGCCTTGCGCGTGCCGCGAATGAACGTACACGTTCTGTGTTTCTGTTTTTGCATTAGTAGACCACCAAATGCCGAATTACCAATAAGTTTATTCAATTCCCCAAGCACTTTCTTATCCGTGTCAGTATCTGCCATTCTACGCGCGCTGGTGACCATTTCTGTGAACGTTCTGAAACATCTCGCCCTGGCGAATTCTATCGCCTGATAAATTTTACTGACCACCAAGCCGTGAAGAAGGTACCATTTTAGCAGAGGCGTAGCGAGAAGTACCCGACGCGCTTTCATTCCTCCAACCAACAGCGTTCTATCACGAGAAGATATCCCAAATTTTCGTACGTAGTCTTGCATATGTTTACCGATGCTATCAAATGGTATTTTAGTAGTGACAAAGATTGGAGACATTTCGGAGAAATGCTCGTATAATTCGTCAGGAACGTGAATGTCCACTTCGATCATTCCGAAAAAAGATTCATCTTTCACGGCTTTGATTAAGTCTTCATCCTTCATTCTCGCCATCGAGAACCGATTCAGCGCGCGATTTCTATCATCGAGGAACTTCCGCAACTTTTTGTCCGTGGAGAAAAGCCGATGAAATTCGCATTCCCAAATAGAAACTACTTCGTAACCCATTTTTCGTATGAAACGCTCTCTTTCTTGAGTTTTAATGTAGCGATCTGCCTTGGGGTCTTTGTTTTTGTAAATGGTGCAGTCTTCGGAAGGATGTTGGTGCCAATAACAGCCTAGAAACTCGTAGGCCGTCTTTACAGGAGTCTCAGAGTACCCGTCGAGAAAGTACGGTCCAACCGACTTTTCCGTGCCCGAATTTAATTTATGTAAAATTTTGACGCCATCTCTCTCAGCTATCCAGTCTATCCAATCGTAGGCAACGACATAGCGCTCACTTCGTTCTTTTTTGAATAGGCCGTTTTCTTCTTTCCTCCAACGTACAAAATACGAAACGGGCATTTCCTGAGCTAGACAATATAAATAAAGTGCGTTAGCATCGTAGCCAACGCATGATCTACAGAGTTTATCCACATTTTTACGAATGAAAGTTTCGTTCGCTTTTTGACGGCGACAAAATACGATAGCCGGACCACCTACGACATTCGCCTGTATCGTTTCGAATACGAATGCTGTTCGACTGGTCTATGGAGGCTAAAGCATAAAGTTCTTTATTTGCCATTCGAAAGAGTACCGAACGAGCGATGCCTGGCGCAGAAAGAGCAGTTTTAAAAATATCGACTTTCATTTCGCGGGAATAAAACTGAACGAGTCGAGAGATAGCGAGTTTTCCGGGGCGAACGTCCTTTTCATTGTAGAATGTTAGTAAGTCTTTAAGCGAGCGCATGTTGTTCTCTCTCCACGTTTTCAATAGAAACTCGTAGTTCTGTTCTTTAGATCTTGGAATGCAGGCAAGGTTCATATCTGAAGCCACTTGATTGAAGTCTTTGTCTGGGAATTCGTTACATCTTTGTTGAAACTCTTCGTATTTTTCCTCTTCCAAAATGTTCCTGTTTTTTAGAGAGGACCAGAAAGCAGAAATTGGTGGGAGTGCGGTTTCTCGCAGTTTTTCAACGCTATCCAAATATTCGAAACAAAAGAAGCCCTTAGATTCGGAAACATTAAAAGTTCTCAGGAATTGCTCGTAGCTTGTACCGGGAGGCAGATATTGAGAAATATCCAAAAACCGAAATCGTTCGTTACATATGCACATGTAATTGTTATTTTTTTTTACGATTAAGTCAGCTGGGTCCTTTGCAAACATAGTTCCCAATTGATTTTTAATAAGGTTTAAGTCATAGTTGCCCGAGTTGAATCCTAAAACTGGTATTTGTTTGCAGTACTGCAATAAGTCTGTGTAATTTTGAGAGTGCGTTTCGCATCTTGAGGGCGCTGTTGGAACTTCTTACTGCTTCATCATCAGAAAGGTCCTCGTCGAGTATAGATTCATTCGCTGATATCATCAATCCATCATCCACGTCCGTAATCGCTTCTTCGTCGCACTTTAAACTCCAGAAATGTAACTTTTCCTCTAACTCTTCTTTTTCTTTGCGTAGTTTGTATAGGAGGCGCTTCAATGCTTATCTCTTTCAGGTAAGAAAACATCTCTGAGACGAGTTGAACGCAGTCTTCATTCACGATGCAGCGAGCTTCGGTATAGCCTGGTACATTACTGCAAATAGCTACGGAGATTGCACGATGCTCTCGAGTCCATGTTGTGCCCTTCGAGGCAGCTTCGGCTCTGTTAAATAGAAGTAATGCCTCGAAATCGAACATGATGAACCATTCGTAGTACCGATTCTCCTCTGCTACTTCGATGCTAGCTAAATCTGAAAGTCTTTTGAAGATGTCCTTTGGTGGAGAATAAAACCCTCCTGGAAGTTTGTAAATAGTTTTTCTCCAACAAGAGGCCTTTTCGTGTCTTTTAAATTTAGTTATAGTTGGAAAAAATTTATCGCAGCTTTTACATTTATATTTTTTAGCGAACTGCTTTAAATTAGAAATGTAACTTAAATGATTTTTGTGACTCATAAAAAGATGTAGAGACAGTGGGGCTGGCTGTTATATTGGGAACACCTATGTTGGTGTGTGTTATTGCATACGCTGACGATGTGACGTTTGTTGCCTCAAGTAGGCAGGCATTACTACGTCTGCTTGAAATCGCAAAAGAATTTTCTATAGAATATCATGTGAAATTTAATCCCGTAAAAAGCAAACTTGTTGTCTTTAATGAAAAATCGGACAGCAGTGTCATAGGATTGAAGGATATTCTTATTGATGACAAATCTTTAGCTGTAGTTAAGTCTGAATGTCATCTAGGAAACCCTTTATGTATAGATTTCAAAAAGGAACATATTGAGAAATATATTTATAACTTTCTGTCCAAAGTAAATGTAACTTTGATGAATTTTAAATGCGCCAACTCATTCATTAAGTATAAATTATTTAAGACCTACTGCATGCCACTTTATGGATATTAACTGTGGGATTTCTCTTCAAAGTATGTCCACTCCCTTTATTGTTCTTGGAGAAAAGGTATCAGAAAACTTTACGAATTCCAAATAGAACCCACTGTAATCTTCTTCATTTGATTTGTAATGATATATCTGTTGCCTCTCAGTTACACAAGCGAATCCTTAAGTTTAAGTATTATGAACAGCAATAACAAATGTTTAAATGTATGTGCTCAATAGGATCTTTGGGGTAGTTAGTCTAATGTCACTAACAGCCTTAATTCACTATCTGTGTTGTTTTCTCATATCCATAATTATTAAAATAAGCCTCAAGCTTCTTCAACAACACAAGCAGAAATACCTCAACTTTTTTCAACATCACAAGCAGAACCTTCTCCACCTTTTTCAACAACACAAGCAGAACCACCTCAACCTTCTTCAACATCACAAGCAGAACCACCTCAACCTTTTTTCAACAACACAAGCAGAACCACCTCAACCTTCTTCAACAACACAAGCAGAACCACCTCAACCTTCTTCAACATCACAAGCAGAACCTTCTCAACCTTTTTCAACAACACAAGCAGAACCACCTCAACCTTCTTCAACAACACAAGCAGAACCACCTCAACCTTCTTCAACAACACAAGCAGAACCACCTCAACCTTCCTTCACAGCACAAGCAGAACCACCTCAACCTTCCTTCACAGCACAACCAAAATGTCCCAACCACAATCAGAGGGAGGTGGATTATTACTGTAATAATTGTAATATAGGATTGTGTTTAAAGTGTATATTAGGACAACACAAAGAACACGAAACATTGGATATAGAATGTGACGAAACACGGAATAAAGCCATAGAAAAACTTGAACGTTCACAAAATATCATCAAAAACAAAATCAAAAACTTGGAGAAAACTCGCTCTACATTATTAGAATCATTTGAAGAACTGAAATCGTTATGTGAATATTCTTGTGCTAAAGTGACTGAAAAAACCGAACAAATTGTTCCTGATGTAAGAAAACGTTGTAAACAGATTATAAAATACATCAGAAATAATTTGGAAGAAAATAGGAAGAAAGTAAAAAATAGAGAAATGGAAATAACATGTGAAATAAATTTAATAGAAGGTAATATGGAATCAAATATTTCACCTTCAACTAAAACAACATTAAATATTTTACAAACATTGCCTCGTTTGTTAAAAATAGAAAAACAGGACAGAAAGATTATAATCTGTGTGTACAGTATTTACAGTGGGTCGGGAAAGATTTTAGTTTAGATATAGATCAGGTAGGGTCTGTTATATCTAAAGAATCATTTTACGTACCAGGCTCGTATCAGTTTATATTTGATATCAGTGATGTGCAGAAACTCCGTCCAATCACTCTGGCAGATGATGATTCACCTATAGCAGAATTTTATCATTACAACAAGAATAAGTTTAGAAACAATAACCTGGTATAGCGTTGTGGTGTACTGAGGAAGGATGATGAAGGTATACACATTAATGTCGAACTGTCATCCAAGGACAATCCTGAACTAAATTATTGTTCTGTTGATTATCAACTCAGTTTATTGAATTTGGATGACGATAGTAAAACTATAACTGAATCATTTAGTAACAAGAGTATATGGCCTGTCTGGGTTAGTGGGTTTTGGTGGTGGAATTCTATCACCCGGTCTAAGCTCGCTGATAAAAGCAACGATTATTTAAATTCAAACAATCAGTTTTTGATTCAATTCAATTTAAAAAAGATTAGAGAAATATCATGAAATAGAGTTTAATCAGTAAAATTACTGGAACATTATAATCTCTATCTAAATTTACCCACTCTTTTATCTAATCAGTGTTCTGAACTTCATTATAAATCATGTGACATTAGAAATAGAGTCTAATCTAATCTGAAGTCTAGAAGTCAATATTCTTTATTGATTTTCCTAAATCCAAATTGAAATACAAATTAACAATTCAATTACAGATTTATAATTATATTTATTTGTTGAACATTTTATAGAAGTCAAAACTTGTACATTTTCATTCCACTGACAATAGTTATTTTGTATTTCATTGTTAATTTGTATTTCACTGTCAATAATTGTTAATTTGTATTTCATTGTCAATAATTGTTAATTTGTATTTCATTGTCAATAATTGTTAATTTGTATTTCATTGTCAATAATTGTTAATTTGTATTTCATTGTCAATAATTGTTAATTTGTATTTCTTTGTCAATAATTGTTAGTTTGTATTTCTTTGTCAATAATTGTAAATAATTGTTAATAGTTATGTCTAGTATAATATTATATCTATTCTATGAATTTTATATTTGCCATATATTATAAATATTTGTAATTGTATATATCGTTTTATATCGGTGATTTCTTTTCTTCCCGTTTACATCTCACCTCATGATTAGTTAACGCCACATAGTCAATTGTAAGAAAATAGCCATTTTCTTATCTTAAATTAATTTAGTGTGAAACAAACTCTTTACTTTCTTTACTTTACTCTCTTACGGACCGTTATTTACATCGGTAATAACAATGTTAATTGGCTATCATTGTATTCGAGCTGAAATACCTTTGTGACTAGCCGATATTTGTACAGGTGTAAGGTGGCCGACCGCCGACCGGAGGTTCACCTAAAAACATGTATTGTGTCCCCAAATGACCACTCTTGACCAGCCCACTTGAAAGGGATTGGGTTATTTTACATGAGGTAATAGTCAATTAACAGTTATAGGGGTCCGTGAAAGAAGTAAACATTATTAATATTTCTATTATATTCTTTTATTTCGGATATTATCTATATCTATATTCTTTTATTCTTCTATTTTCTTAATTATTTTTGTATTGTATTGTATTGTGTGACTTGGCTTTATCAGGCGGGAAAAATACTTCTCTCACCAGTTAGTTTCGAGGATACCGAACTGCTCAGACGCCTGATAACGCCAACCGCAGCCTACCTATACGTTAACTTAATAAATCATCTTTAACCATCGCAAGTACTTGAAGTTATTACAAAAGAACAACACAACGTGACGAAGTCCTACACTTGCCGAATTGGTGCCTCAAGACCAGGATTCCGAACGGGAATACAGAAAAGAAACAGGATCTCTCAGGAAGGATTCCAAACCGGTGAGTAGCCTTTACTTATCAGAGCATTAAAATGGGTGAAGAATTCTTTCAGTCTTTATCAAATCAGTTGAGCACACTAACGGACACAATATCGGCACAGGGAGTATCTCACATTATCACTCCCTTCGACGGTGAACCAGCCAAATTTAGGGACTGGATAAAGTCGATAGAAAAATATGCAGTCCTTGCTAAAGTTGATACGGATAAAATGAAACTCATAGCGTTTCAAACCTCGAAAGGAATAGTTTCTAATTTCATTCAAAGGTATATAG
>JAUJPP010000416.1:0-13306 GCA_030562195.1 Nipponacmea schrenckii
AAGAATTATGAGGAAATATAAGTTCAGGTATGCGCTGGTCTAGTAGTTGTACTTGGCATTGTCTGGAATCTTTCTTCACTGGCTGGTAATGCTGGGATGGAAATCAGCTCAAATTGCTCAAACCCTAAAAGAAATAATTACAATTTCAAACAATCAAATCTTAATTTAGATCAAAAGATAGTCTTAAAATAGGCATCAAACAACATACAATGTAAATACAGACAAATATTTACAAAATCAAACACTGCAGAAATAAAAATTTTTTTAGTTTTGTATACAACTAAAAAATTATTTGACTGTTCAAATTTGCTTTCTAATGTGTGTAGAACATCCTGATAAAAAATCATCCAAATATATTGATGTATAAGCGAGTGAAAGCTATTCCACTTTTACACGCATTTTCTCAAAATGCCTATTTGGGATACAAGAAAGTGACGCGTAAAATTCTAAATTGACTATAACTTTCTTATTTCTCAACATAAATTAGTTCTGTAAAAAGTTTTATGTAGGTCATTGTAACAAAAACCTGGAAAATTATAAGAATTCAGAGAAAAAAAATTTGTTACCTGACTAACGTCGTATTTTGTTGACACCTTGTATCTAACTATTAAACTGAAATCTCTAACTTAATAAACTTTGTCCAGTAATAGAAAGCTTCATACATATTCTTCTAATATCCCAAACTCTGAAATAAATAACAATTATTAACATTATAATCTTAATTTAGATCAAAACATAGTCTTAAAATAGGCATCAAACAACATACAATGTAAATATAGAAATGGCTTGAACGCACAAAATCAAACACTGCAGAAATAATTTTTTTTTTTAATTTACATACAACTTAAAAATTATTTGATTGTCCCAATTTGCTTTGCAATGTATCTGTAATATCCTGAGCAAAAATCATACAAATATATTCATTTATAAGGGAGTGAGAGCTATTCTACTTCTACAACCCAACTTTGGCTCTTTGTTATTTTGAATACAATGTTTACCGCCTCAAGATCTTTCCTCCTTTGTTCAAGGTACAGAAATAAAAGACAGGGTTTAAAATCAGCTTGCAGACCTCAAAGAAACTTAAAAGAATGCAGTCCACCCCTCTGATTGCCATATCAGTGGTTTGATTTAGCCCTATTCTCTTTAAACTGATGTAGAATTGATACTTCTGACAAGAATCCGCCATGTTGCTTTACTGCTTTGTTTGACATTAGAGATTAAGGTACAAGAACAATTTTGCAGCATATTGGACAATCAAGTCTAAAGTCCATTGTAATTTTATGGTCTAAGGGAGAAAACTCTAATAAATAATGTAAAAAATCAATGGTTAATTTTCTTATTTATTTGTAGTCTGTAACTTTTTAGTATTGAATGAGTTATATTTCTTACTTGATAATTCTTTATTTTTAGGAGTTAAAAAAGGTCTATTTAAGGTCATTTCGCCCCCACTACCACTTCGCACAACTTCTGGAGAAAAAAATACTAAAACTTAAGAATTCTTCGATTATTGAACAACACAGGCATAGAAAATTGTTCTAATGGGCTCTAGGTTTGGTTGAAACAATCTAAATATTGTCTTTGAGTCGTACGAAAACAAATGAATTTATTAGGGACGAATTGACAAAGGGCCGTTTTGCCTTTACAAACATTACCTTTTTTAAACGGGTTTTCCTTGGCAAATATAGGATAAAACACCTTGAGTTTTTGTCCGTGGTGAAGAAAAATATTTAAACGAACTACCACAACCATATGGAAGTCAGGGAATAACTAGAAAATACTAAATTTGACAGAAAAATATTGGAGGCGACTTTCCACTGTAACCAAAAATCAAATATGGCGGACAGAGTGTTGAAAAGCATTGTTTACATTTATTTAATTGTATAAATTCGTGAATTAAAGCCTATTTTTTATCAATTTTCGTGTTAATTTTGTCAAGGATATGTTAAAGAGTGTTCTCATTGCTCCAGTAAGAGATGTCAGCACATTGGGAGGGCAAAATAAGACTAAACACTGGGGAGTTCTACACGAGTCTAACTGATGATAGTCAAGTTTCCAGGGAATGTGTTGATGAATGTAACTAATTAACATAATTAGCTATTTGGAGTAGCTGCGAGGGATACAGACATGTCTTTCCTAGATTATCCATTCCTGTTTACAGCTGGGTTCACGGGAACATAGTAGCATGAGGCCATAGTTAAATAAATAAAACAGATAATAAACTAATTTTATATACACAATATGAAAACAAAAACACATATAGCCATTAAGTGTATCCTCAGAAGCACCGCCAGGAAAGTGAAGTATTCAATCCATTGTAGCATTGATGAGTTTTCTTCGTTTCAAATTCACTACAGGCTTATTGGGTCCCAAACTGTTTTACTGAAATCTCTAACTTTATAATCTTTGCCCAGTAATAGAAAGCTTCATACATTCACTTCTTATATTCCAAAGTCTGAAATGAATAACAATTATTAACATTATAATCTTAATTTAGATCAAAACATAGTCTTAAAATAGGCATCAAACAACATACAATGTAAATATAGAAAGGCTTGAACTGCATTTGTACAAAATCAAACACTGCAGAAATAATTTTTCTTCTTAGTTTTGTATACAACTCAAAAATTATTTGACTGTTCCAATTTTGCTTTCTAATTTGTGTAGAATATCCTGATAAAAATCATGCAAATATATTGATGTATAAGCGAGTGAGAGCTATTCTACTTTTACACTCATTTTCTCAAAATGCCTATTTGGGATACAAGAAAGTGACGCTTAAAATTCTAATTTGACTATAACTTTCTTATTTCTCTACATAAATTAGTTCTGTAAAAAGTTTTATGTAGGTCTTTCTAACAAAAACCTGGAAAATTAAAAGAATTCAGAGAAAAAAATTTGTTACCTGACTAACGTTGTATTTTGTTGACACCTTGTATCTAACTATTAAACTGAAATCTCTAACTTAATAAACTTTGTCCAGTAATAGAAAGCTTCATACATTCTCTTCTAATATCTCAAACTCTGAAATAAATAACAATTATTAACATTATAATCTTAATTTAGATCAAAACATAGTCTTAAAATAGGCATCAAACAACATACAATGTTAATATAGAAATGGCTTGAACTGCGTTCGTACAAAATCAAACACTGCAGATATAATTTTTTTTCTTAGTTTTGTACACAACTCAAAAATTATTTGACCGTTCAAATTTGCTTTCCTTTGTGTGTAGAACATCCTGATAAAAAATCATGCAATTATATTGATGTATAAGCGAGTGAGAGCTATTCTACTTTTACACTCATTTTCTCAAAATGCCTATTCGGGATACAAGAAAGTGACGCTTCAAATTCTAAATTTACTATAACTTTCTTATTTCTCTACATAAATTAGTTCTGTAAAAAGTTTTATGTAGGTCATTGTAACAAAAACCTGGAAAATTAAAAGAATTTAGAAAAAAAAAATTTGTTACCTGACAAACGTCGTATTTTGTTGACACCTTGTATCTAACTATTAAACTGAAATCTCTAACTTAATAAACTTGTCCAGTAAAAGAAAGCTTCATACATTCTCTTCTAATATCCCAAACTCTGAAAAAAATAACAATTATTAACATTATAATCTTAATTTAGATCAAAACATAGTCTTAAAATAGGCATCAAACAACATACAATGTAAATATAGAAATGGTTTGAACTGCATTCGTACAAAATCAAACACTGCAGAAATAAAAATTTTTTGAGTTTTGTATACAACTCAAAAATTATTTGACTGTTCAAATTTGCTTTCTAATGTGTGTAGAATATCATGATAAAAAATCATGCAAATATATTGATTTATAAGCGAGTGAGAGCTATTCTACTTTTACACTCATTTTCTCAAAATGCCTATTTGGGATACAAGAAAGTGACGCTTCAAATTCTAAATTGACTATAACTTTCTTATTTCTCTACATAAATTAGTTCTGTAAAAAGTTTTATGTAGGTCATTCTCACAAAAACCTGGAAAATTAAAAGAATTTAGAGAAAAAAATTTGTTACCTGACTAACGATGTATTTTGTTGACACCTTGTATCTAACTATTAAACTGAAATCTCCTACTTAATAAACTTTGTCCAGTAATAGAAAGCTTCATACATTCTCTTCTAATATCCCAAACTCTGAAATAAATAACAATTATTAACATTATAATCTTAATTTAGATCAAAACATAGTCTTATAATAGACATCAAACAACATACAATGTAAATATAGAAATGGTTTGAACTGCATTTGTACAAAATCAAACACAGAAGAAATAATTTTTTTCTCAGTTTTGTATACAACTCAAAAATTATTTGACTGTTCAAATTTGCTTTCTAATGTGTGTAGAATATCATGATAAAAAATCATGCAAATATATTGATTTATAAGCGAGTGAGAGCTATTCTACTTTTACACTCATTTTCTCAAAATGCCTATTTGGGATACAAGAAAGTGACGCTTAAAATTCTAACTTGACTATAACTTTCTTATTTCTCTACATAAATTAGTTCTGTAAAAAGTTTTATGTACGTCATTCTAACAAAAACCTGGAAAATTAAAAGAATTTAGAGAAAAAAAATTGTTACCTGACTAACGTTGTATTTTGTTGACACCTTGTATCTAACTATTAAACTGAAATCTCTAACTTAATAAACTTTGTCCAGTAATAGAAAGCTTCATACATTCTCTTCTAATATCCCAAACTCTGAAATAAATAACAATTATTAACATTATAATCTTAATTTAGATCAAAACATAGTCTTAAAATAGGCATCAAACAACATACAATGTAAATATAGAAATGGTTTGAACTGCATTCGTACAAAATCAAACACTGCAGAAATAATTTTTTTTGAGTTTTGTATACAACTCAAAAATTATTTGACTGTTCAAATTTGCTTTCTAATGTGTGTAGAATATCATGATAAAAAATCATGCAAATATATTGATTTATAAGCGAGTGAGAGCTATTCTACTTTTACACTCATTTTCTCAAAATGCCTATTTGGGATACAAGAAAGTGACGCTTCAAATTCTAAATTGACTATAACTTTCTTATTTCTCTACATAAATTAGTTCTGTAAAAAGTTTTATGTAGGTCATTCTCACAAAAACCTGGAAAATTAAAAGAATTTAGAGAAAAAAATTTGTTACCTGACTAACAAGTATTTTGTTGACACCTTGTATCTAACTATTAAACTGAAATCTCTAACTTAATAAACTTTGTCCAGTAATAGAAAGCTTCATACATTCTCTTCTAATATCCCAAACTCTGAAATAAATAACAATTATTAACATTATAATCTTAATTTAGATCAAAACATAGTCTTATAATAGACATCAAACAACATACAATGTAAATATAGAAATGGTTTGAACTGCATTTGTACAAAATCAAACACAGAAGAAATAATTTTTTTCTCAGTTTTGTATACAACTCAAAAATTATTTGACTGTTCAAATTTGCTTTCTAATGTGTGTAGAATATCATGATAAAAAATCATGCAAATATATTGATTTATAAGCGAGTGAGAGCTATTCTACTTTTACACTCATTTTCTCAAAATGCCTATTTGGGATACAAGAAAGTGACGCTTAAAATTCTAAATTGACTATAACTTTCTTATTTCTCTACATAAATTAGTTCTGTAAAAAGTTTTATGTACGTCATTCTAACAAAAACCTGGAAAATTAAAAGAATTCAGAGAAAAAAATTTGTTACCTGACTAACGTTGTATTTTGTTGACACCTTGTATCTAACTATTAAACTGAAATCTCTAACTTAATAAACTTTGTACTGTAATAGAAAGCTTCATACATTCTCTTCTAATATCCCAAACTCTGAAATAAATAACAATTATTAACATTATAATCTTAATTAAGATCAAAACTAGTTTTAAAATTGGCATCAAACAAGATACAATGTAAATATAGAAATAGAATTAAAATATATAAATGACGTTCCTACCAAAACAGACACTGCAGAAATTATTTTTTTTTTTAGTTTTGTATCGATTCTAAATAAATTTTGAGTGTTACAATTTGCTTAGTAATATTTCTTGGGTAACCTGTACAAAAATTATACAAATATATCCATTTATAAGTGAGTGAGAGCTATTTTACTTACATCAAAATAAATACAATGTAAAAATAGAAATGGCCTTTCTACCAAATCAAACACTAAAGAAATAATTTTTTTTTGAGTTTTGCATTGAGTCTAAAAATTATTTGAGTATTCTAGTATGCTTTATAATATTTCTTGGGTATTCTGAACAAAAATCAAACAAATATATTCATTTATAAGCGAGTGAGAGCTATTTTACTAGACATGCTAGTGTGGTCATATTTTGGTTCTTCCTCGTGGGCCTAATCGATTTTGATGCTTCGAGATTTGTCCTCGGTAATTCAGGCTAAAGACAGCCATGACAGGGTTTAAAACCGATGTACAAACCTCATAGAACCTTTTATTAACGTAATCCAGTCGTCTGATTGCCATCTGAGTGGTTTGATTTAGTTCTATTCTCTGTAATCTGATTAATA
The DNA here is from genome assembly GCA_030562195.1 of Nipponacmea schrenckii. Classification (NCBI taxonomy): domain Eukaryota; kingdom Metazoa; phylum Mollusca; class Gastropoda; family Lottiidae; genus Nipponacmea; species Nipponacmea schrenckii. The sequence goes on from JAUJPP010000416.1 coordinate 6,565, forward strand.
ATTTACACTTTTGGAACTTTCCGCCATGTTGCTTTACATTCTACCATTCCTTTTGTTTGTCATTCGAGACTAAGATACAAGAAAATTTCACAGCCTATTGGACAAACAAGTCTACTACGCATGAAATTTATGGTCTAAGGGAGAAAACTCTTATGAATGATGTCAAAAATCGCCTGTCAGAATTTTAATGGTTCTAAACGTTCGAGACAGAGGTGCGTGCGCAGGTACGGAATTTGACGAGTGGTGCCGTACGTTCCCATCGGCTCTCAAGTATTTTCCGTAAATTTTACCTCTGTCTTGAACGAAGAGTCAGACCACTGATCATTCTTGTCATTCCTATAATGCATTGCGACTTCCGCTTAATATGTTATGAAAATGACGGCGAATTGAAACGAATTGGTACCGAGTGAGCTCTATTAAAGCTTGAATTGGCGTGCCTGTGGGTTCATAGCATGAAACCTGACATTTGAAAAATGATTGAGTATGTCTTCTGTTCTGTCTATGGTGGAAATCTATGTTGGGGTGAAAGGGAAACTGCTAGTTAGGAGACTAATGCCATATGAATTTCTCCTCTATTATGTAAGCCATTTTATTGTTGTGATTCATTCTGTCATTGAGTGAGTGAAGCATGACTGGCGAAAATGATTCAACGTCCCTGATTGAATATGTTCTAATTTATAAAATCATTTCTATTTTCAGGGCTTTTGATTTAGCTACACTTGCCAGTCATATAATCCACCTGCATCTGAAGCAAGGATTTTTTTCTTATCTTTCTTTCTTGTATTTATTTTAATAAAAATCTTATGCGTTAAAGAATATGTTTTGTTTTGATTGTATGGCCTAAACTACTTTCATGCAAAACATGGGGCTGGTGAGGGAATAAAGACCAAAGGGGCCTGTAATAGACCAAAGGGGCTAGTGGGGGAATGATAGCCTAATTCTTCTGATAGGTGACTATTCTGTTTGCTAAGATAGCTCTGTATTTAATGAGAAATTACCTGAATTTTGTTAAGACGTTTGGGAAGTATTTGAGTCTTAAACCTTGATTGTAATAGCCACCTTTCTTGTCCCAGGTCGTGAGTGGTTGTAGGCCTGGTGGCTATAATACGATTCAACCAAAACATTGCGTTAACAAACTTCTTTGATACAAGGAAGTTGGCTATTGCAGTCAAGATATAAGACAAAGTTCTATAAAGCTTGCAAAGATGGTCCTAACTTCTAATCAGCAAAATGAAATGAATGGAGTTTTCAACCTACTCTTCTGAACCTTAGGAATCTAATGAAGAAGGGGGAATCTATACATGGAGGAAAATTTTTCCAGGGCAGAAACATAAGTCTTCTTTGCGATTGCCAAATGTCAGGGGATTTTCAAGCAGTACAAGTTCACAGCGACCCTTGCTAGATTGAACCCTGGATCTTCAGGTTAGCGAGCAAATGTCTATATCATTGAGTCACTGCAGCTCCCACAAACTTTTATCAAGCCTTTATAGGACATTTTTGCTAGAGAACTTAAACAGATCAGGTGATAAAATTACATCTATTCAAAGCAAAACATTTCTAGCTAAAGCAACTGACAGACTATGACATCCAGGTTACACACTCTATCACTGTAGCTACAGACTATGTGTAGAACCTATTCACATTCAGTCTTATTTAGACCTTTCCAGACTGAGTGGCATAAGCTTATTCCTTTACAATTGACAAATGTCAGAGGATTTTTAAGATGACATTCAGGCTAAGAAGGTTTGACTGTGGTTTTCTTTACACTCACTGTAAATGTAGGAGAGGCCTATCAGTATTAGCCAAACTGTGTGTAGTGACTGTAGAACCTATTCACATAGAGTCTTATTTAGACCTTTCCAGCCATTGGCATCTCTTACTGAAGCAATGGAGACACTCTTCAACATTTCCTCAAGAAAATCAACACACAAATTGATACAGAAAAGACTTTAATTCACTTAATTTCACAATTTAATGAATGTAAACAAACTGATTCCAACACACTCTTGTCCGCCATGTTTGTTCAATGGAAACTCATTACGCTTCGCCTCCAATGTTTTCCAATCAATTTTAGCATTTTCTATTTGGTTCCGGACTTCCATATGGATGTGGTTGTTCGGTGGTGTGTTTTTCTTGACCATGAATCACAATTTAAGGTGTGTCAACCTCTATTTCTAGAGAAAAACCTGTTTTAATATTTTTTTAACAAGTTGCCAATTAACGGTCTAAGGGAAAGAACTCGTGTAGGAATTTCAGTCAGAGTTACCTGCCCATGGTAATAGTCTTGATTGTCACACTATCAGTAAATGATAGTGGTTCAAGTCTCGATTGTCACACAACGTAATATTTCAATAGGCAGATCGCCCTTTGTCAGTTCGTCTCTTATTTTTAAATTTGTCTTGGAACAACTCTTTCTTGTGAATTTCTTTAATTATCTGAGATTACAGACATTGAAAAATGTTTGACAGGACTTTTGGTTTAGTACAAAACTATCAAACTATCGGGTTTGAGTTGTTTACTTTTAGAGGACGACTTGACATATGGGCGGTTTTGCTAGTAAGAATTTTACGCTTTGTGATAATCGAGACTTGACCTCTATTAACACTCACAGTGTGACAATCAAGACTATTACCATGGGCAGACAACTCTCACTGAATTTTTCAGTACGAGTAGAAAAAAAATAGTTTGAAACGGATTTTTCTTTAGAAATTGAGGATAACACACTCCGATTGTTGGTTTTTAGTCAAGAAAAATATCTTACCGAATAACACCAGCCATATGGAGGCAAGAATCTAAATGGAAAATGCTAAAACTGACTAAAAAACATTGGATGTGTAGCGAGTTTCCATTGTAAACAAACAAACATGGCGGACAGCAGTGTTGAAATCTTTGTTTACATTCTTTAAATTGTAAAAATAACCGAATTAAAATGTATTCTTTATCAAATTTTGTGTTGATTTTGTAGAAAATATGTTAAATGATACCTCCATTGCTTCAGTAGGAGATGTCAGTGCATTGGAAGGCCACAATAATTGAAATAATGAACAGGTTTCCTTACCTGTATAGTATAATCACTGCGAAATTAAATGTTCATTTAATCCAGCCTTAGACTGTGCTTTTTACTACGTATTCACTTTATTGTGTAACAGTTATTGATAGCCAATCAAGTCACTGATGACCTGAGAAGACCCCTGGTGTTGACAATATTTTAAATTCCTCTACTCCCCAATCGATTTGAAGTTTGTTATAAAAAAACATAATTAGGTGTTGACATTAATGGAATTTAGTGTGGATATGTTGTTCTATGTGTGAAGTGCAAATTTGGCATGATTCAACGCATAGTAAGTTAAAAATTTCATCGTAAGTCATGGCTATAAAGTAAGGCTGGATTAAATTATACGCCAATGAATACAGCAAATCATAGCCCAAGGCAGGCAATACATTATGGCTTCTTATTTACAGTCTTTCTGTTGTGGGCTCTAATTAGTTGTAGGCCTATTGGCTACAGTACAATCTAACCAAAGCGCTGCTTTTACAAACTACGTGATACACAAAAGGTGCCTTGGCTTGGTATTAGGCATAGTTCATTATAGTTTGTGAACGTTATTACACGTCAACTCGACTAACAAATCACCTCACTGCAATGTCTTAAACATATACACTTCTTCCTATACTCATTAAAAAAACAGGGCATGACAGTCACATACAGAATGCACTTACTGATATATTAAATCAGCAAGCGAGACATTTCAACTGTCCTAAAAGTTAAAAACAGCTCGCTGATTTTATACCAAACACTCCTTCACGACACTTGACAAACATAAGGCCTTTAAAGATTGTTTCTAGTTGTAAATTTATATTTCTAGACATTGGCATGTATTCTTGAAATGATTTTAGAGCTAGGATGTCAGGGTCTAGACTTCTGACACTGTTTCTAGGACTATCTTGCACTAAAATCATTTTAGGAACAAATGGCTTGGTTTACTGAGAATCTAAGTTGTCATCTGAAAACAATATCCAGCTAACACAAAGTGAGTCCTCAGCCTTTAATACAATAGCCACTTTTTTTTTATATCAAAAAATGTAACAATTTGATGGAATTATTCGCCTGCGAATACAGCTCATCATAGCCCAAGACAGGCTTTACCTTACGGCTTCTTATTTACAGAATCTCTGTCCAGGGCTCTGATTGGCTGTACGCCTATTTGATTTATTACATTCCACCCAAAGCACTGCGTTTACAAACTTCTGTTACACAAGGAATTTGGGTATGGCAGTCAAGATATAAGACTATCCATCTATATAGCTTATGAAGATGGCCGCAAACAGGAAAATGAAATGAATGTAGTCCTACGTCCTACTCTTCTGAACCTAATAACCTATTGAAAATGGGCGAAGCTTTACAGTATGCAATGAGGGAAATTTTTCCAGGACAGTGGCATAAGCTTATTCCTTTACACTTGACAAATGTCAGGGGATTTTTAAGATAAAATCCAGGCTAAGAAGGTTTGACTGTGGTTTTCTTTACACTCACTGTAAATGTAGGAGAGGCCTATCAGTATTACTCAGACTGTGTGTAGTGACTGTAGAACCTATTCACATTGAGTCTTATTTAGACCTTTCCAGGCACTGACATCTCTTACTGAAGCAATGGAGACACTCTTCAACATTTCCTCAAGAAAATCAACACACAAATTGATACAGAATAGACTTTAATTCACTTAATTTCACAATTTAATGAATGTAAACAAACATTTCAACACACTCTTGTCCGCCATGTTTGTTCAATGGAAACTCATTACGCTTCGCCTCCAATGTTTTCCAATCAATTTTGGCATTTTCTATTTGGTTCCTGACTTTCATATGGATGTGGTTGTTCGGTGGTGTATTTTTCTTGACCATGAATCACAATTTAAGGTGTGTCAACCTCTATTTCTAGAGAAAAACCTGTTTTAATTTTTTTTCCAACAAGTTGCCAATTAACGGTCTAAGGGAAAGAACTCGTGTAGGAATTTCAGTCGGAGTTACCTGCCCATGATGTAGTCTTGATTGTCACACTATCAGTAAATGATAGTGGGTCAAGTCTCGATTGTCACACAACGTAATATTTCAATAGGCAGATCGCCCTTTGGCAATTCGTCTCTTATTTTTAAATTTGTCTAGAAACACCTCTTTCTTGTGAATTTCTTTGATTATCTGAGATTACAGACATTGAAAAATGTTTGAGAGGACTTTTGGTTTAGTACAAAACTATCAAACTATCGGTTTTGAGTTGTTTACTTTTTTAGGACGACTTGACATATGGGCGGTTTTGCTAGTAAGAATTTTACGCTTTGTGATAATCGAGACTTGATCTCTATTAACACTCATAGTGTGACAATCAAGCCTATTACCATGGGCAGACAACTCTCACTGAATTTTTCAGTACGAGTAGAATAAAAAATAGTTTGAAACGGATTTTTCTTTAGAAATTAAGGATAACACACTCCGATTGTTGGTTTGTGGTTAAGAAGAATATCTTACCAAACAACCAGACCCATATGGAGGCCAGAAGCTAAATGGAAAATGCTAAAATTGACTAAAAAACATTGGAGGTGTAGCGAGTTTCCATTGTAAACAAACAAACATGGCGGACAGCAGTGTTGAAATCTTTGTTTACATTTTTTAAATTGTAAAAATAACTGAATTAAAATGTATTCTTTATCAAATTTTGTGTTGATTTTGTAAAAATATGTTAAATGATACCTCCATTGCTTCAGTAGGAGATGTCAGTGCATTGGAAGGTCACAATAATTGAAATAATGAACAGGTTACCTTACCTGTATAGTATAATCTCTACCAAATTAAATGCTAAGTTAAATCCAGCCTTAGACTGTGCTTTTTACTACGTATTCACAGTTCAGCATTAGTCCCTTATTGTGTAACAGTTATTGACAGCCAATCAAATCCCTGATGACCTGAGAAGACCCCTGGTGTTGAGGCCATAGTTAAAATAAATAAAACTAAACTAAAAATAAACTAATTTTATATACACAAAATATGAAATCAAAAGGACAAAGAACTGATACAATAAACATACAAAATAAATTCCATGAATTTCCAAGCATTATGTATTTTTCAATGAATGTCTAAAAAAGCAGTACAGGTGTGTATTGAAACTTAACAACTGCATCTAAAGTATCAATATAACAACATATACACATAATAAAAATTACTATTCATTATATGGCAAAAAACACATTTACATTAGATCATCTTTGAAAAAAAATGGCTGGGAAGTGGAGTATTACATCATCTATTAGTTTTCTTCATTTCAAATTCATCACAGACCTATGGGTTGATGGTTGCTTGAAATTATTTAAATGATGTTAAACGGGTAGATAGCACTGTCATCAGATCTTTCTCCTATCTATACCTCTAAATAAATTAGTTCTGTAAAAAGTTTTCAGTTTCTTATCTTTTTTCCTGAAAAATATAAAAAAAATCAGAGTAAAGTAAATTTGATACCTGACTGACGATGTATTTTGTTGATCTCTTCTTTCTAACTGTTTTACTGAAATCTTTAAAAAACACAATAATCATTGTCAAGCTTCATACATGCTCTTCTTTTTTCAAACATAACAATCTTAATTGAGATATAAACTTATTCCAAAAATAGGTGAAGGAAAACATACAGAAATAGCTTGAAGTACAATCATACAGAAGCTAAGAAGATTCAGGATATCAAGCTGTGAACTCATTA
>JAUJPP010000417.1:0-12802 GCA_030562195.1 Nipponacmea schrenckii
TGGTCATATGTAAGTCAACTTTGAATTTTAAAAGCTCAGAGTGAGCTATGATGTTTAAAGATACTCTTAGGTGATAAATACATTTAATGTTTATCAATTTCAGTAATTTGGAGGACAAATTCATTGTCTTATTTGGTTTCGCCTTCAATACAATAATAAACACGAATTGTCGTGTGAAAATCGTATTTATGAAGAACAAGTTTTCTAATTTCTGTTTGAGAAAACCGGTTATCTATTCTGATTGGTTCTAAATCCACATCCGGGCAATATAAAGTAAAAGTAGAATTCCGTGTGTACAACTCGGACCAATGCAAACCATACAAGGATCGCGTATCTCGTCCTCCATTTTGATTTGGTGCATTATGGGATCGAGGTCAAAGGTCAATCGGGCATAAAAAAAATGTAAACACGCCATTGCTACCGCATGTTAAACACAGAGTTGAGCCTTTCAAAACAGCTAAACTCGGCAAGAAATAATACTGAAAGATTTGAGCAGATAATAAGATAGAAGATATGGGATTAGAGATCGATATTTACCAGATAGAAGCGGAATTTGAGGATGAGAAATGACCACTGTATCGGAACGGGATGCAGTGGTTTCATCCCTTTTTACAGTTCCACCCACAGTGGTTTCCCCCTTTTTCAAGATCCACCCTAGTGATTTCCCCCCCAGTGGTTTCCTCCCTCATATATATACATATGTTATGCTTAATTAACAAGGATAATTTGAATTAAAATCATATTTTATATTCATTAATAATAACAATAACAAATAGAATTGCTTACAATTATGAACATATTTCGAGACCCTTTAAAAATATTATGTAGGCTAAATTTGCAATTACCTACATCTAGACAATATATTGAATATCATTTGACGTAGTTTTCAAAGTCATAAAATAATTAGGTCACACCTTCCGTAACGGTTAATGATGGCGAAAATATGAAAATTATCAATTTTTGCTGTATTTAAGTACATTTATCTCTATGAATTTTTTAAGTAAGCCAAATTAAAAAATATCTACTCGTAGACAATATATTGAATATTATTTGACCTAATTTTCAAGGTCATAGATTAAGTGGGTCACACCTTCCGTAGCCGTTAAAGTGACCTAATTTTGAAAAAATCGAAATTTAAATAATTCGAAAGAAAATACGAAATTTGAAAATCGGTCTCCAAGAAAAGGTAGATAATGATCCATTGTATCTATGTGCTAAATTTCATCAAAATCGGTCTATCAGTAGTGTCTGAATTTCGGATTTAAGAATTGTAACAAAAATTCAAAATGGCGGCCGATATGGCAGCTTGACCTAATTATTTAGGTCATCAATTACAATTGACAAGTTATTTATAAAACAGTTTTCACTTTTCACCTAGCAGTTATAGACCGGAAGTTACGTAATTACGTCATTTGAGGCTAAACCGGAAGTAAAATTTTTTTTTTCACATTTTTTCAAAAATTATAATCATATCGCCTATCAACTGGTAAAGTTTCAAAATTTTACCATTTATATTAAAGGAGAAATCACGGTCTGAAATTTTTGCCGATGACCCTTGAATATTGAATTGCAAATCGTGGGTAAAATATTTAACCTAATTGCATAAAACCTATAATTGTTAGTTGACAAATACATTGAAGTTTTCAAATCTGAAAATCCGGTCAAAATCGAACTGAAAATAAACTTGCTAAAGCAAAAAAACCTCAACTTCCGGTTCTCACTTCCTGTCAGAGATAGAACTTCCGTTTTTGTTTTATTTGATAATAGAAATCATTCTAAGATCAACTGTAGATTTAGAATTTCTGCACCTTTTACCAGTTTGTCTGCAAACTCATCCAAGAATTACAAAAAAAAAAAAAAAAAAATAAAACTAGAATTGCTTACAATTATGAACGTATTTCGAGAGCCTTAAAATATTATGTAGGCTAAATTTGCAATTACCTACATCTAGACAATATATTGAATATCATTTGACCTAGTTTTCAAAGTCATAAAATAATTAGGTCACACCTTCCGTAACGGTTAATGATGGCGAAAATATGAAAATTATCAATTTTTGCTGTATGTAAGTACACTTATCTCTATGAATTTTTTAAGTAAGCCAAATAAAAAAATATCTACTCGTAGACAATATATTGAATATTATTTGACCTAATTTTCAAGGTCATAGATTAAGTGGGTCACACCTTCCGTAGCCGTTAAAGTGACCTAATTTTGAAAAAATCGAAATTTAAATAATTCGAAAGAAAATACGAAATTTGAAAATCGGTCTCCAAGAAAAGGTAGATAATGATCCATTGTATCTATGTGCTAAATTTCATCAAAATCGCTCTATCAGTAGTGTCTGAATTTCGGATTTAAGAATTGTAACGAAAATTCAAAATGGCGGCCGATATGGCAGCTCGACCTAATTATTTAGGTCAAATCAATTACTATTGACAAGTTATTTATAAAACAGTTTTCACTTTTCACCTAGCAGTTATAGACCGGAAGTTACGTAATTACGTCATTTGAGGCTAAACCGGAAGTGGATTTTTTTTTTCACATTTTTTCAAAAATTATAAACATATCGCCTATCAACTGGTAAAGTTTCAAAATTTTACCATTTATATTAAAGGAGAAATCACGGTCTGAAATTTTTGCCGATGACCCTTGAATATTGAATTGCAAATCGTGGGTAAAATATTTAACCTAATTGCATAAAACCTATAATTGTTAGTTGACAAATACATTGAAGTTTTCAAATCTGAAAATCCGGTCAAAATCGAACTGAAAATAAACTTGCTAAAGCAAAAAAACCTGAACTTCCGGTTCTCACTTCCTGTCAGAGATAGAACTTCCGGTTTTGTTTTATTTGATAATAGAAATCATTCTAAGATCAACTGTAGATTTAGAATTTCTGCACCTTTTACCAGTTTGTCTGCAAACTCATCCAAGAATTACAAAAAAAAAAAAAAAAAAAAAAACTAGAATTGCTTACAATTATGAACGTATTTCGAGAGCCTTAAAATATTATGTAGGCTAAATTTGCAATTTCCTACATCTAGACAATATATTGAATATCATTTGACCTAGTTTTCAAAGTCATAAAATAATTAGGTCACACCTTCCGTAACGGTTAATGATGGCGAAAATATGAAAATTATCAATTTTTGCTGTATGTAAGTACACTTATCTCTATGAATTTTTTAAGTAAGCCAAATAAAAAAATATCTACTCGTAGACAATATATTGAATATTATTTGACCTAATTTTCAAGGTCATAGATTAAGTGGGTCACACCTTCCGTAGCCGTTAAAGTGACCTAATTTTGAAAAAATCGAAATTTAAATAATTCGAAAGAAAATACGAAATTTGAAAATCGGTCTCCAAGAAAAGGTAGATAATGATCCATTGTATCTATGTGCTAAATTTCATCAAAATCGGTCTATCAGTAGTGTCTGAATTTCGGATTTAAGAATTGTAACGAAAATTCAAAATGGCGGCCGATATGGCAGCTCGACCTAATTATTTAGGTCAAATCAATTACTATTGACAAGTTATTTATAAAACAGTTTTCACTTTTCACCTAGCAGTTATAGACCGGAAGTTACGTAATTACGTCATTTGAGGCTAAACCGGAAGTGGAATTTTTTTTTTCACATTTTTTCAAAAATTATAAACATATCGCCTATCAACTGGTAAAGTTTCAAAATTTTACCATTTATATTAAAGGAGAAATCACGGTCTGAAATTTTTGCCGATGACCCTTGAATATTGAATTGCAATTCGTGGGTAAAATATTTAACCTAATTGCATAAAACCTATAATTGTTAGTTGAAAAATACATTGAAGTTTTCAAATCTGAAAATCCGGTCAAAATCGAACTGAAAATAAACTTGCTAAAGCAAAAAAAACCTGAACTTCCGGTTCTCACTTCCTGTCAGAGATAGAACTTCCGGTTTTGTTTTATTTGATAATAGAAATCATTCTAAGATCAACTGTAGATTTAGAATTTCTGCACCTTTTACCAGTTTGTCTGCAAACTCATCCAAGAATTACAAAAAAAAATAAAAAAAAATAAAACTAGAATTGCTTACAATTATGAACGTATTTCGAGAGCCTTAAAATATTATGTAGGCTAAATTTGCAATTACCTACATCTAGACAATATATTGAATATCATTTGACCTAGTTTTCAAAGTCATAAAATAATTAGGTCACACCTTCCGTAACGGTTAATGATGGCGAAAATATGAAAATTATCAATTTTTGCTGTATTTAAGTACATTTATCTCTATGAATTTTTTAAGTAAGCCAAATTAAAAAATATCTACTCGTAGACAATATATTGAATATTATTTGACCTAATTTTCAAGGTCATAGATTAAGTGGGTCACACCTTCCGTAGCCGTTAAAGTGACCTAATTTTGAAAAAATCGAAATTTAAATAATTCGAAAGAAAATACGAAATTTGAAAATCGGTCTCCAAGAAAAGGTAGATAATGATCCATTGTATCTATGTGCTAAATTTCATCAAAATCGGTCTATCAGTAGTGTCTGAATTTCGGATTTAAGAATTGTAACAAAAATTCAAAATGGCGGCCGATATGGCAGCTTGACCTAATTATTTAGGTCAAATCAATTACTATTGACAAGTTATTTCTAAAACAGTTTTCACTTTTCACCTAGCAGTTATAGACCGGAAGTTACGCAATTACGTCATTTGAGGCTAAACCGGAAGTAGAATTTTTTTTTTTCACATTTTTTCAAAAATTATAATCATATCGCCTATCAACTGGTAAAGTTTCAAAATTTTACCATTTATATTAAAGGAGAAATCACGGTCTGAAATTTTTGCCGATGACCCTTGAATATTGAATTGCAAATCGTGGGTAAAATATTTAACCTAATTGCATAAAACCTATAATTGTTAGTTGACAAATACATTGAAGTTTTCAAATCTGAAAATCCGGTCAAAATCGAACTGAAAATAAACTTGTTAAAGCAAAAAAAACTGAACTTCCGGTTCTCACTTCCTGTCAGAGATAGAACTTCCGGTTTTGTTTTATTTGATAATAGAAATCATTCTAAGATCAACTGTAGATTTAGAATTTCTGCACCTTTTACCAGTTTGTCTGCAAACTCATCCAAGAATTACAAAAAAAAAAAAAAAAAATAAAATAATCCGAACGATTACAATACGTTTTCGCCAAAGTCGAAATACGTAATAATCCGAACGATTACAATACGTTTTCGCCAAAGTCGAAATACGTAATAATCCGAACGATTACAATACGTTTTCGCCAAAGTCGAAATACGTAATAATCCGAACGATTACAATACGTTTTCGCCAAAGTCGAAATACGTAATGATACCGGTACATTGAATGTTCTTCCTACTTTCAATTAGGATATTTATTTTACTGTATAGACTTTACTTGTTCCTTTTAGATTTCTTATTTATGGAATTGTACACCACAGTCTGTCTCTGTCTTCTTGAAAGACTGAACCTGGGTATTAACCCAGTCTCCTTCGCATCGCAAAAGAGGTATCAGGACATAAAAAGCTAGGCTTTAAGAATGGTAGTGCCATTAAATTTCTAATAAATTTGTATACTCCTTTGCGATTATTATATGTTTCCTGTAGGCTTGAACTTTTCTCCATAAACACTGCACCCAGTTAAAAACATACCAAAATGAACATTAACTTCCACAAGACTTCATTTTCTTCAATGCCTTAAACAAACAATAAATGATTTAATCAATGACAATCATACAACTAATTAATTAAGACTGATAACAATGTGAGAAATTAAAATTGGTTAATTAAAAGATTAATCAATTACCTCCACATAGTCTTCCGTTTTCCTCCTGGACATTTCTTCCGTTTTCCTCCTGGACATTACAACAAAACAAAGGGGCACTTGTTTTATTTTGATGAAGCAGTGAATAGACCAAAGTTGAATGAATGGCTTCTTAACCACTTTAAAGTTACAATCCATATACCAATCCCTGGTCCTCTCTGACAATTAAAGTTGTTTATCAGCGCAATTTGAAAAAGCGAGTGAAATTCTGGAAAAACACTTTGACACAGCCATAGGTGTGACATGAATGGTGTAGGGAGATAATGATGCTTATTTCAGACTAAATGACAGCTTAAATATACAATGTTAATCCCATTCGCTGCAAACAATCTTCTTGTGTTGAGTACTGGGTTAGATAATTATTTTGGCTGTGACCAAAAGACGAATAAATAATATTAATCATCCAACATCGTAAATAAAAATCGAAGATAGTTTTCTAGAAGAAGAGTACTGGCAAGGATTTGACAGCTTTTCTTCAGGTGTTCCGATACAGTGGTCATTTCTCATCCTCATCGCGCTAAATTCCGCTTCTTTTTGTAAAATATCGATCTCTAATCCCATATCTTCTATTTTATAATCTGCTCTAATCTTTCAGTATTATTTCTTGCCGAGTTTAGCTGTTTTGAATGGCTCAACTCTGCGATTAACGTGTGGTAGCAATGGCGTGTTTACGCTTTTATGCCCGATTGACTTTTGACCTCGATCCCATAATGCACCAAATCAAAATGGAGGATGAGATACGCGATCCTTGTATTATTATTATGGCCATGGCTTCGGAATAAAGAAGCGATACATTTAACAAGGACGGATAAAAATGTCAAATATAAACTGGAAAAACTTCAATTGCCTGTGTTATTGAAGATTGTTGTTGTAGACTGATTAAAAATTCAGAACCATTTATTTTGTTTACTGCTTATTATTCGATATTATGCTTAACATTTGTTATCTCCCCTGAGAGAACTTCAGATCTATGGTGAGAAAGTTAACGCCATTGGACAAAATGTCCCATTGCAAACGTTCTTTCATTGTTCTTATGCAATCAGTAAACGTTTAACAATAGGCTATAACAAACAAACAGTCCCGTGGCCATGGAAACTGGATACAGTGAAACAAAATGGACCCCGCTGTCGCAACAATCCACCAAGGTGCCAGGAACATTTCTAATGAAGACTTGCTGGAATATAGCAACCGATTATATGAAGTAAGTTTAACACCTTTTGTACAACTAGATCGATTCCTTGTTCTTAAAACTTCAATTCTAGAACTTGCCAATTTGATGTCAAAATATTCTTACTACCTCTCAAATAAACTAGAGAAGACCCAACAACACCATATGCGAGAATCAGAATCTGGTAAAAGTAGCTTAAATACTGGTAGCGTCAATTTTTTACGTCCACTCAATGTTATTAACAAATACAAACGGCTTCAAAAGGCCATTGTGGATCAAGATGAATATGTTTGTGTCAACGAGTTCGCCCCTGTCGAAAGAAAATTGAAATTTAAATATATTGATCAGCTTAGTCTGCCTTTTTCATATGAACTGTTCTGGTGTACTCAAGGGAATGAAAAAATTGGGTTTATCTGGAGAGTTCCGAATAATTCTGAGAAGCGTGATATTGTAAAGTCAAAGGAAGTAACTTGTGATTTGGAGAAAAATCCTCTAAAGAAATAATCACAGTTGGCTGATGAGACGAAAATTCACTGAACATTATGGTAGAATATTGCTTGACCCTAAGAAATGTAAAATTTCCACTGTCATGCAGGAAATATACCAAGACCTAACTGGAGATATTTCTGCTTCATCAAACAAAATAACCGCTGATGTCAGGAACAGATTGAAGCTATTTTTAGACAGTGAGGATCCTGAGATCGCTGTAAATTTGCGGGAGTTCAATACTGGAAACCCTACCAAGTTTGAGCCATTCTTTGAAGCTGTAGAGAAGTTCATTAATGAGAATTCCATAAATGCTGCACAGGAGAGGCGTCATGACCAGGTTGGGAGACTTGGAATAGCTACTTCAATGCGGGATTTAATCAAGTCACGATGAAGATTAACGATTTGATGGTTCCTGTGCCATCTGAAACATATTTACGATTGCAGTTCTGGCCGAAGAATAAAAGATACCACTCAGCGATACACTATACTGGAAGGTTCAATCTAAAATATATGATCCAAACACGCCAACTACGTACAGATCGTGTAGACTCTCACTACGCGAATATGGTATTCAGACTTTTACGTGAATTCGCTATACATTATCGAAATTCAAGCTCATTTTGATCAATTGATGATAAATGCCATGTTAAAGTAGGAGAACCAGACGCACCTGTTGCTTGTACCTTGCGTGTTAGACAAGTCATTGTGGAGGGAAATGGTGCAGCTTTCACTGCATCTGACCATAATGTCACGAAAGTCAAAATAATTCCTTCTGCAGTTTTATGTAGTGATGTGCCTGATGATATTGGAGGTTCTTTTTACCAAGGAGACTTGTATGTTTGTTTGAAGGACCAGGTTTTTCAGACTATACCCCATTCAGGCATGCTGCTGAGATTAAGAAAATTTTAGAGTCTAGAGGTGTAATGCAACCAATCCTTTGTCTCTACTCTGATGGAGGACCAGATCACAGAACAACTTACTTGTCCGTGCAAGTGTCTCTAATTGCCCTGTTTATAAACCTGGATCTCGACATCCTCATTGCTGCCAGAACAGCTCCACTCCAATCCTTTCGCAATCCTGTCGAACGATGTAGGTCAACTTTGAATCTTGGCTTGCAGTTCGTTAGCCTAAACAGAAAAAGAATGGATGAAGATGGAGAGGAGAGAAAAGTATCAAGAAAGCTAATTCTCTGAAAAACCGGTTCCACAAGAAGATTCTTCCCATTATCAAACTTTTAGCTCTGTATGGGGATCCCAAACTTCTGAAAGCCGCAGACCAAGTATGCAAGGAAAACCCAAAGAAAAAAAGCAAGAAAGGTATTTTAAAAACAAAGCTCTGAATTTAATTTGTATTGTCTCGGATGATTTATGTCATGGATATTAATTTTAATCTAGAGTCAAACTCGCAGCATTTGATTAGTGCCAAACAAACCTTGCTTTGAAATAGACCTGGATGTTCGAAATTCCTATGTGACCGCTCTGCCTCAGTTTATTTGAACATCTCTGAAATATTAATCATCTAGTAACTGAATTCATATAATGTATGCAACCCATCTTTTATTAACATTGTAATTCTTAATCTAAAACATTCTATTTTCAGAAGAATCAGAATACAAGTACATCTTCAGATACTCCAACCATGATGGTTCTCCGAAAATCTGCCGAAACTGTTAGATTGTATCTTACTTGTTACAGTTGTGGTAAACCCCGATGTATGCATGCTACAAAGAGATTATCAAATGACCAAATTTTAGAGGTACATGATTTGATTGATTATTTCAAACTATCAACACTTAACGCAGTTGACAGCATATTCTGAGCATTCCCTGCCCCTCCAATGACGACCTACCGCTTTGAGGAAACCCCCGAGACAACTACCTATATTATCTCCCTTCGTTTCATGTGGAGATGTTTGTTTTATAAACAACACACTGACATATGAATATATATTCCACCTAATCAGCATAGAAAATATGTAGATAAATCCGTACTAGCAGTACGGGAACGTTACCAGACTTTGATAAAACAAATGGTACTCAATATCCTAAAAAGACGGTGGACCTCCGAAGAGGTAGTATCAGAATGATGTTTCAAAAAAAAAAAACGGGCATACTCTGCCTCGCGCGTGACAATACCTTGCACCAAAATATGTAGAAACAAAACATTATTTTATTGATCTCTGTTTAATGTTAATACTTGTAGGTAGAACGTTCAGTTGAAGATACTCTGTACAGCTGTGGGGATGATTCACCTTCTCCTTTGGTATCCACAGAAGACAACATTAACTGTGAAGATGATGTTTCACACCACTATTTCACCAAAAGAAAAAACTTCCCTTTGTGCTGTTATGTATGCGGTGACAAAATGGATCATCAACCTGGAGACAATGATCGTTATCAAACATGCAATTTATGTTTGACTTCTCCTAGGTTCCGAACACGCCAGGCCAAAAAAGCTAAACGAATGAAGTGATTTCATGAACATAAACACAGTGCTTTTAATAAACATACACCCACATAATTCGGATTGAAGAAGCAATCCTTCATGTTCAGTTTTTCCTGTTATTTTTTGTTCTTTGACATTGAAAAATATTCTGTATTCAAGTATTATTTCAGTTTGTTTAAAAAAACAAAAGTTTAAAGACATAAATTGAAGTTTTTGTTCTTTCTACTGGACTATGTAGCTATTAGAAACCATATTTGGTGGTTATCTGTGCCCCAAAAAATTTTTTTTATTGAAAAGTTAGTTTGTGTTGTGTTTGCCTCCCTCCCTCCTAGCTTTTTGAAGATCGTGGTGACTAGAAACACAGTATCAATTCTACACGGCCTAAGGCTGCTTTGTCACTGCCCCTTTTCCTTGCCTTACACCGACTTTAAGTCGGTGATAAGGACTTTTATTTTGCACTGATGGCAGCAAAAATGGGATGCTGCAGATACAAACAAACTTCATGCTATTAAACTTCATGCTATTAAACCTGTCTTGGGGGACTGGCCATATTGTGCCAACAGGAGAAATGAACTTGTTTTGTGTCGCTCTCGTCTTGTACATACTCACCTTACCAACTGTTACCTGCTCAAGCGAGAGCCTCGACCAGTGAAACACATTCTGATTGAGTGTACGCATCAACCTGCCAGTGCACGCGACAACCTTCTCTTTATGGGAAGGTTGTCGCGTTTTTAAAAGAGACTAATCTGTATTTTAAATTTTGTGTTCTAGTTTAGTTTTGCTTTTTTGTTTTTAGCCCTTTTTTGGTTACAACTATTCTGTGATATTGTTTTTAGCATTGTTTTTTGGGGGGTTTCTGTGATAATATTTTGTTTTTTAATGTATCGATTAATTTTTGTTTTTGTTTTAAATCGTATTCAAGTGCTATATAGCCCGTTTTGGTGCTGAGGCACTTTAATACATTTCATTTCATTTTCTTCTTCTATTTTCATAATCGGTAAGTCAGAAAGATCCCAAATTGGAGTACACCATTAACAACAGAATCTATCCTTTAACACGAATATGCTAACACACCATACTAAACATGATCTATTGAACTATTCGTCTTGAAAGTTTGAGCTTTCTTGTTTAAAATTAAAACTGAAACTAAATGGAGAAACATACCTTATGGCTTCCAATTCTCCAACTCTCCTTCTATTGTAGATTACTAATTTTGCTTCAACAGCTTCAGCTACAGCAGTAAAGTTTTCTAATGTAGTAGTTTTCAAATCTAAACATTTAATACAACTTTCAAGGCTTCTATTTAATTCTGCAATATCTTCTGGATTCGGTAGTTTGTGATGTTTGTCATACTTTCTCTCCTCTAACAGCACATATGGCAATTTTAGCCACCCTAGTCCCGCAAAAAATGTCC
Source organism: Nipponacmea schrenckii (assembly GCA_030562195.1). Taxonomy (NCBI): domain Eukaryota; kingdom Metazoa; phylum Mollusca; class Gastropoda; family Lottiidae; genus Nipponacmea; species Nipponacmea schrenckii. Next base: position 11,360 of record JAUJPP010000417.1, read on the forward strand.
ATGGTATTTAACTGCTTCCTTTCTGCTAGGTTCATCATTGGTCATGATTGATAATCCAATCTTACCATTTATAATTTTTAAATGTCAAATCCAAGCTTACGGGCATTGCTTGGTTTTTCAAGGTTATCCTCACTTATAGCATTAGCAGTTTTCAATGTAGCCTATATCATCAAAAAAACAAGCCTTCAAGTAATTCCAGAAAATTGGCTCCTCTGTAATAGGTGTTGTTTCTCTCAGATTGATGAGGAGTCGAGCACATAATCTCATTATTTGACCTGTGTACACACCTCTTTTAAGACGATTTCCCACATTTTTTTGGATCCATTGATTCCCAAGTTGAACAATTAAGGGATCTTCGCGAGCTACAGTTCCTATCGTATCCATGTTCATGGAGCCAAATACCTCATCTAAAAGTGTCTGACTTGGACTGGTGTGAATGCGTCCAGATATAATTTTAGATTGTGTGATTAATGATGCAGATTTGGAAAAATCACACTTAGCAACACATACATTCTTATGTTTTCTTAGTAATTTATGATTCAACCATAAATAGCATCCAGGGCAAGGTCCATACTCTTTTAATTCAAATTTTCCATGAGGTCGCCTTTCTAATATGATTTCACCTTTACCACGCTTTAATGTCTTCATATTAAATTCATGGTTGAATTTGCTTCGCAGTAAAGTGCACTTTCTGTTCATACTATGCTTATCATCATCCTGTGATATATATCTAACAACTGATCACAATTGGCATGCAACAAACTTTGATTTAATCATTGGGCAGCATAGTTTCGAATGTCTCTGGGTCCCTCCGGAATCGATCCATGAATTCGCCGGTATGAAATCGAGAAACTGTTTCCTCGCAATATTCAGTGATCCATGGAACCTTGCGGGTTTTTAAGTGTTTTGATGCCTCAAATGTAACCATGTGCCTCTAAATAAGTCTATCTTTAGCTGTTCTCTCTAGGGGATGACAGAGGAACGGTGGTTAATTATAAATTTGGGATATTAGCTTCACAGTTTCTAACAGATCTAGCCTCAGATTAAACCTATAAAAATAATAACAATGGTTTATTATATTAGGTTTAATGTTGGATTCAAATGTCCAAAAACAGAACAGAACTTCTTTAAAGTTCTGATTACATTCAATATGTGCTCACAGAAACAACAACAGTTTTTATACAAAATATTAATATAAAGACCAAGACATCATAGTACATGATGCAACTGGGACTATATCTTTAGACCTGTATGAAAAACTGACTGATGAAGTACAGGTTGGTAAAACGTATAAATTTTCTACTTTAAAATCAACAACTTTGCAAAGCACGATGACAGAATCTGACAAAAATATTTCCATTCCAGAGTTCCAAATGTCCTTCTGGCTCAAAGGCACTGCCTCCTGGCGAAAACTTATCCCCATTCCTCACATGTCCAAATTGC
>JAUJPP010000045.1:0-19027 GCA_030562195.1 Nipponacmea schrenckii
GGAATCTTTTAAACTGTATTGGCTCTCAAAGTTCCTTAAATGCTCTGATGATACGGTTTGGAAACTCCTGATGGCACATTTCCTTAGGAAATATAGAAGTATGAGACTTACCTTCGAACTGTTATACATAACGTATTCCAAACAATATTTGAGTGTTTTACCTTCATTCTATAGTTCCATGTTGAGTGCTTGGAGTAATTTTTGTGACGGAAATAGTATTCCAGTTAAAACCTATAGTGATATACTTAATCAACCTATCTTTGATAATCCCTCCATTGTTTCTTCGGCTGCTAAGTCCTTATTTTTTTCAAATTTCATTGAAGCAGGTATAATTAAGTTAGTTGATATTTGTTATGCTTTTCATCCTGGAGTTTTATCAACTGGGGCAATTTTTGAAATGGTCGACGACCTAGTACTCAATTCTAATTTTGTTACTGTAAAAGCACAGTACATGCTAATCCTGAGATCTTTGCCACCAGAGTGGTTAGATACTTTGATAAATGAAAGTGGGCGCGTTAAGCATGTCATTGAGTCGCCTTTTTCTTTTGATGATGTTCCAATCAATTTATGTGAGCTTAAAACGAAGGTTATTTACAATATTTTCCGAAATAAGTATCATCAAAAACCTGTAAGTGTCAAATTCTGGAATGATCAGGGGTTTGACCTCAATCTTAAAACTGTTTGGCTATCAGTTTTTAATAGAAGCAAAAGTTCGGAGCAAATTGACAATGATTTTCGAATAGCCCACAATGTTTTTTGGACAAATCATAAGCTTTATCGTTTGGGTATTCTTAATGATCCCTTTTGTCCCTTTTGCAAAGATGTAGAAGATTTAGAACACATTTTCTTATTATGTCAGTCTTCAGAAATTTGTAAAAAATTTATCTCAAGAATGATTGAAGTGTTTTTTCAAAACACGGGTTTTACAGAGATGCAATTTTCCGAATGGTTACTATTTGGTTATCCCAGTGAAAAAGATGGTGACAGTTTATTTTTAATTTTAATATTTTCATGTTATAGATTGTCTGTTGTTAAACGCAGGTTAATGCGTATGAAAAATTCACAAAAGATTAACTTAGTATCATTATTTAAATTATCCTTGTCTAATCACTTGAATATTATATATAATAACCTAATGAAGTACAGCAAGCATCAGTCATTTTTACAATTGTTTGGTTTTAATACTTATTTATCTGTTAAAAATGATATTGTCATAGTCAATTTTGATAGTTTTTAAAGCATTCACTGTGATGTTTTTTTAATATTTTATATATTGTAATTTTATAGCTTTTATAAATAATAAAAAAAAAAAAAAAAAAAAACCAGTTCTCGTCCGATCACTGAAGTTAAGCAACGTCGGGCTCGGTTAGTACTTGGATGGGTGACCGCCTGGGAACACCGAGTGCTGTAGACTCTCTTTTGCTCCGTGCACGGCTTGTTATATAAATCTTTTTCGCCAAAGACCCGACAGAAAAAGTCATAGGCAATGTCTACGGCCATACCACGTTGAAAGCACCAGTTCTCGTCCGATCAATGAAGTTAAGCAACGTCGGGCTCGGTTAGTACTTGGATGGGTGACCGCCTGGGAACACCGAGTGCTGTAGACTCTCTTTTGCTCCGTGCACGGCTTGTTATATAAATCTTTTTCGCCAAAGACCCGCCAGAAAAAGTCATAGGCAATGTCTACGGCCATACCACGTTGAAAGCACCAGTTCTCGTCCGATCACTGAAGTTAAGCAACGTCGGGCTCGGTTAGTACTTGGATGGGTGACCGCCTGGGAACACCGAGTGCTGTAGACTCTCTTTTGCTCCGTGCACGGCTTGTTATATAAATCTTTTTTGCCAAAGACCCGCCAGAAAAAGTCATAGGCAATGTCTACGGCCATACCACGTTGAAAGCACCAGTTCTCGTCCGATCACTGAAGTTAAGCAACGTCGGGCTCGGTTAGTACTTGGATGGGTGACCGCCTGGGAACACCGAGTGCTGTAGACTCTCTTTTGCTCCGTGCAGGGCTTGTTATATAAATCTTTTTCGCCAAAGACCCGCCAGAAAAAGTCATAGGCAATGTCTACGGCCATACCACGTTGAAAGCATCAGTTCTCGTCCGATCACTGAAGTTAAGCAACGTCGGGCTCGGTTAGTACTTGGATGGGTGACCGCCTGGGAACACCGAGTGCTGTAGACTCTCTTTTGCTCCGTGCACGGCTTGTTATATAAATCTTTTTCGCCAAAGACCCGCCAGAAAAAGTCATAGGCAATGTCTACGGCCATACCACGTTGAAAGCACCAGTTCTCGTCCGATCACTGAAGTTAAGCAACGTCGGGCTCGGTTAGTACTTGGATGGGTGACCGCCTGGGAACACCGAGTGCTGTAGACTCTCTTTTGCTCCGTGCACGGCTTGTTATATAAATCTTTTTCGCCAAAGACCCGCCAGAAAAAGTCATAGGCAATGTCTACGGCCATACCACGTTGAAAGCACCAGTTCTCGTCCGATCACTGAAGTTAAGCAACGTCGGGCTCGGTTAGTACTTGGATGGGTGACCGCCTGGGAACACCTAGTGCTGTAGACTCTCTTTTGCTCCGTGCACGGCTTGTTATATAAATCTTTTTCGCCAAAGACCCGCCAGAAAAAGTCAAAGGCAATGTCTACGGCCATACCACGTTGAAAGCACCAGTTCTCGTCCGATCACTGAAGTTAAGCAACGTCGGGCTCGGTTAGTACTTGGATGGGTGACCGCCTGGGAACACCGAGTGCTGTAGACTCTCTTTTGCTCCGTGCACGGCTTGTTATATAAATCTTTTTCGCCAAAGACCCGCCAGAAAAAGTCATAGGCAATGTCTACGGCCATACCACGATGAAAGCACCAGTTCTCGTCCGATCACTGAAGTTAAGCAACGTCGGGCTCGGTTAGTACTTGGATGGGTGACCGCCTGGGAACACCGAGTGCTGTAGACTCTCTTTTGCTCCGTGCACGGCTTGTTATATAAATCTTTTTCGCCAAAGACCCGCCAGAAAAAGTCATAGGCAATGTCTACGGCCATACCACGTTGAAAGCACCAGTTCTCGTCCGATCACTGAAGTTAAGCAACGTCGGGCTCGGTTAGTACTTGGATGGGTGACCGCCTGGGAACACCGAGTGCTGTAGACTCTCTTTTGCTCCGTGCACGGCTTGTTATATAAATCTTTTTCGCTGGGACTTCCGGTTTGTGCGATAATGGTTGCTGTTGTGTTTTCCAGATAGCTCTAATAATCGTTAACAATCCTGATAAATGGTGTGACTTTTTGGCCTTTTGCAAGGTTTGGATTATAGTTGAGGTATTACAGATATATTGTACTTTTATATTTTGTATTGATCGGGTCGAATTTTGTATATTGGGGGCATTTTGCCCCAGCTGTCCTTTTTTGGACAGACTATAATCCGAAAGTGTCTGACTCTTAATGTTAATCCGAAACTTTAATTATTCAAATATAATCCGAAAATGTTTGCAAGTATACATTGTCCGAAACTGTCTGACTTTAAAAATAGTCCGAGAGTGTCGGATTTAAACTATAATCCGAAAGTGTCTAGCTTTCATTATAATCCGACGTTGTCGGGTTTTTGAATATCTGTTAATCCGAAAATTGTGTTTTTCCTTTAAAATGTCGATATTGCCTAATATTGATTTACTGGTGAAAGACAACACAGTTAAAATCAGTGTAGGTGACTTTGTGAAATATAAAGTGTCTGAAATTGTTGAACTGATTGAAAATAAATTAGGTGTTGATAGTGTGTTAGCATGTGTTCCGTGTAGAGGTTCATATGATGTAACATTGGTGGATAACGTTAGTAGCTGATGGAATTATTAATGGTTCAGAGGGTTTAGTTTGTAATTTTGTGGACTCGCGTGTCAAGATTGTTTCATTTATGAATCTGCCAGTATATGTACCTGACGATGAAATTTATGCGAAGTTGAAATTGTGGGGTGTTAAAACTGTGTCATCTATTTCAAGGCGCTTCTTTGATTTTAAGGGTAAGAAGAAATTTGATGGAACTCGATTCGTTAAAGTAGAGTTCCCTAAAACTGTTACTAGTCTTCCTTACGCTACAAGTTTTAATGGTGTTTCTTACTTTATTAAGCATGACGAGCAAAAAAAAGTCAGTTTCAAATGCCTCAGCCCAGACCATATTCTCTCGAACTGTCCAGATTTTAAATGTTTTAGATGTCTAAAGCAAGGTCATGGCAAGAAATCCTGTACAGCTGTTTTTTGCCATAAATGTAGGAAATATGACTGGGAATGTGATCATAATGCTGTGAAAGTAGATTTATTTGCAGAAAATGACCCTGATGTGCAATCTGAAGGAGAAAATACGTATCGGGCGGCTGCAGAAAAAATCTCTGAAATTGGTGTTTTATCTGATATAAATTGTTCAATTTCTACTGATAAACCCGATAATGAGAAGAAATCTGATATGAATGATATTAATGATAGAAGTGTTTCTTGTATTGAAAGTGCTGAAAAGGATATTACTTCAAAAAGTAAAACTCTTAATAATTTGAATGTACCAAGTGTTAAATCTGGAGAAATTGAAAAGGTGTCTATAGATAATAATAGTGTTACAATTGTGGATGATCCTAAGGCTTCTAGTGATCTTCATAATGCAAATGTTTCTGAATATGAAGAAGAGGCTTCGTTTGGCAGTGATATGGATTGTGATGCGTCTGTAGTTGAATCTGCAAGCGATGAGTCAAAAATAAGACCTTTTAGGAGAAAAACTTTAGTGAAAGGCCCAACGGAGTCAGCAGTGTTAAAATGTACTCAGGAAAGAATTGCTAAGAAAAAGAAATCGCGTGTTAGTAAGCAAGCCTTGTTAAATGATACTGAATTTCTAAAAAATAAATCTTAACCATGTTCATATTTTTCATTATCATAAATGTACTATTGACAGTATCCCCAATGGTGAAGATTGCTACATTGAACGCTAATGGTTTACGAACTCCTTCAAGATTTCAAAATGTTATTGCCAATTTTAAGCTGAAAAATTTAGACTTTTTGTGCATCCAAGAAACTCATTGGTCAGATGAGTTTGTTCAAAGTTATAGACACCTATGGGATGGTGATATTTATTTTTCGAACAGTTTATGTGGGTATAAAGGTTGCGCTATTCTTGTTTCAAAGCGCTTTGTTGGTAAAACTAAATTTTGCTATAATGATAGCTTTGGAAGGATCATTGAATGTGTAGTCTCTGTAGAAGCATGTGAGTTTAACATTATTTGCATTTATGCGCCCAATTCACCAAGGGAACGCAGTGAATTTTTTGAGTCTTTGACAAGTCACTTGGATAAAAATAATCAGTACATTGTATGTGGCGATTTCAATGATGTCATGAGTTCTTTTATGGATCGTTCTCGTAACATGGAATCGTTTGGTAAAGATTCAAACCTACTTTCTGATTTTTCTGTATCAAATAATTTGGCTGATGTTTGGCGGAAAAAGAATCCCTCAAGAAATGAATTCAGTAGAAGACAAACAGTTCTGGGTTCCCTAAAACAATCACGAATTGATTATATTTTTATGTCTATTTCTCTTTTACTCCATGTATCATATTCTTTTATTTCGCACACAAGTCTTAGCGATCATAGCTATGTTACTTGTATCTTGGACTTTCAACGACAAGAGAGAGGACCAGGAGTTTGGATTTTTAATAATTTATATTTACGTGATGGTCAATTTTGTAATATTATCAAAGATTTAATTTCAAAATCGCTTTCGTGTTCTTTGTTTCAAACTGAAATTTTGGAATGGTGGGACAACTTAAAATTCAAATTGAAACAGTACAGTATTCGCTATGCAAAGAATAAACGTCAACGTGAACGGGATGAATTTTGGCAACTGCAGACTGCTTTAAATTTCCATTATGCTAAAGCAAGTACTAATATCAATTATGATTTTTCTCCAATTGTTGATTTTGAAAATAAATTGAAAGAATATGAGATTCGGAAGTGTTCAGGTGCAGTTTTGAGATCTAAATCAGACAGTGCTCTTGAATCTGACAAATGTTCTTCTTATTTTTTAAATTTAGAAAAGTATAGACAAGAAAGCAGTGTTATAAGATCTCTTAAGACTGTATCTGGACATTGTGTTAATGATACTGCTGATATTATTCAAGAAGCCGTTCGCTTTTATTCAGAATTTTATAGTTCTGAACCTACAAATGCTGTAAATCAAAATATTTTATTTAATCTTGTACATAAGAAATTACACCAACATGATGCTGATGCATGCGATCTTGATTTTACTCTTGATGAACTTCATAAATCTTTGAAAGGTATGAAGAGAGGTAAATCTCCTGGGTCAGATGGACTCACTGTTGAGTTTTTTCTTCATTTTTGGGATATCCTGGGTCCAATTTATATCAAGGTATTGCATGCAGTTCAAGTCGAGGGTAGGCTCAGTAGATCAATGCAGCGTGGTGTGATTTCACTGTTTTATAAAAATAGAGGTGATAAAACTGATTTAAAAAACTGGCGTCCAATAAGTCTACTAAATGTAGACTATAAGATATTTTCGAGGAGTCTAGCACTCCGCCTTAAGAATGTGATGTCTATGATCGTATCTTCTGAACAGTCTTGTTGTATTCCTGGATTTGATATTGCGAATAATGTGCTAAATATGAGAGATGTTATCGATTATGCTTCTTCTGAAGATCTACCCCTTTATCTTTTAAAACTTGATGCTGAGAAAGCATTTGATAGAGTGTCGCACTCCTACATGCTTAAGTTATTGAAAATTTTCGGATTTGGAGAAAAATTTTGTCTCAATATCTCATTATTATACAATAGAATTCGTAGCTCTATTAAAATTAACGGTCACATCTCTCTTCCTTTTCATATTAATCGCTCTGTGAGACAGGGTTGTCCGATATCGGCCCTTTTATATGTCCTAACAGCAGAACCGCTCAATCTTCTCATTAAGTCAAATTCAAACATCAGAGGGTTGTCTATACCTGGTACATCTTTTCCATCTGTCATATACCAACATGCAGATGATACCACATTGTCATTATCTGACCTGTCATCTGTCAAGGAATCTTTTGATACTCTTGCTGTTTATTGTTCAGCTTCTGGTGCTAAGATCAACATAGGCAAGTCTGAGCTTCTGTTGGCTGGTTCAGCTGTTAATGATGATATGGATACTAATGATTTGCCTGTAAATGTTGTAAAGGGTGCAACTAAGATTCTAGGAGTGTATCTTGGTCTTGACAAGGCAATGTGTGATCAACTTACGTGGATACCGAAGATAGATAAGATTCGTAATATTCTTAATATGTGGTCTAGAAGGAATTTAACGTTAAAGGGTAAAGTAACCGTTATAAACAATTTGTGTTTAAGTATGCTTTGGTATCTACTACGAGTCGTTACCTTGCCTTCGTGGGTTTGCATAGAGCTTAATCGAATCATCAGAATATTCTTGTGGAATAGAAAGCCTGCCTTAATTAAATTTTCATCCTTAATTGGACACTATGATGTTGGTGGTTTGAACCTTGTAGATATTAATTTGAAAGCGGAATCTTTTAAACTGTATTGGCTCTCAAAGTTCCTTAAATGCTCTGATGATACGGTTTGGAAACTCCTGATGGCACATTTCCTTAGGAAATATAGAAGTATGAGACTTACCTTCGAACTGTTATACATAACGTATTCCAAACAATATTTGAGTGTTTTACCTTCATTCTATAGTTCCATGTTGAGTGCTTGGAGTAATTTTTGTGACGGAAATAGTATTCCAGTTAAAACCTATAGTGATATACTTAATCAACCTATCTTTGATAATCCCTCCATTGTTTCTTCGGCTGCTAAGTCCTTATTTTTTTCAAATTTCATTGAAGCAGGTATAATTAAGTTAGTTGATATTTGTTATGCTTTTCATCCTGGAGTTTTATCAACTGGGGCAATTTTTGAAATGGTCGACGACCTAGTACTCAATTCTAATTTTGTTACTGTAAAAGCACAGTACATGCTAATCCTGAGATCTTTGCCACCAGAGTGGTTAGATACTTTGATAAATGAAAGTGGGCGCGTTAAGCATGTCATTGAGTCGCCTTTTTCTTTTGATGATGTTCCAATCAATTTATGTGAGCTTAAAACGAAGGTTATTTACAATATTTTCCGAAATAAGTATCATCAAAATCCTGTAAGTGTCAAATTCTGGAATGATCAGGGGTTTGACCTCAATCTTAAAACTGTTTGGCTATCAGTTTTTAATAGAAGCAAAAGTTCGGAGCAAATTGACAATGATTTTCGAATAGCCCACAATGTTTTTTGGACAAATCATAAGCTTTATCGTTTGGGTATTCTTAATGATCCCTTTTGTCCCTTTTGCAAAGATGTAGAAGATTTAGAACACATTTTCTTATTATGTCAGTCTTCAGAAATTTGTAAAAAATTTATCTCAAGAATGATTGAAGTGTTTTTTCAAAACACGGGTTTTACAGAGATGCAATTTTCCGAATGGTTACTATTTGGTTATCCCAGTGAAAAAGATGGTGACAGTTTATTTTTAATTTTAATATTTTCATGTTATAGATTGTTTGTTGTTAAACGCAGGTTAATGCGTATGAAAAATTCACAAAAGATTAACTTAGTATCATTATTTAAATTATCCTTGTCTAATCACTTGAATATTATATATAATAACCTAATGAAGTACAGCAAGCATCAGTCATTTTTACAATTGTTTGGTTTTAATACTTATTTATCTGTTAAAAATGATATTGTCATAGTCAATTTTGATAGTTTTTAAAGCATTCACTGTGATGTTTTTTTAATATTTTATATATTGTAATTTTATAGCTTTTATAAATAAATCAAGATAAAAAAAAAACCAGTTCTCGTCCGATCACTGAAGTTAAGCAACGTCGGGCTCGGTTAGTACTTGGATGGGTGACCGCCTGGGAACACCGAGTGCTGTAGACTCTCTTTTGCTCCGTGCACGGCTTGTTATATAAATCTTTTTCGCCAAAGACCCGACAGAAAAAGTCATAGGCAATGTCTACGGCCATACCACGTTGAAAGCACCAGTTCTCGTCCGATCACTGAAGTTAAGCAACGTCGGGCTCGGTTAGTACTTGGATGGGTGACCGCCTGGGAACACCGAGTGCTGTAGACTCTCTTTTGCTCCGTGCACGGCTTGTTATATAAATCTTTTTCGCCAAAGACCCGCCAGAAAAAGTCAAAGGCAATGTCTACGGCCATACCACGTTGAAAGCACCAGTTCTCGTCCGATCACTGAAGTTAAGCAACGTCGGGCTCGGTTAGTACTTGGATGGGTGACCGCCTAGGAACACCGAGTGCTGTAGACTCTCTTTTGCTCCGTGCACGGCTTGTTATATAAATCTTTTTTGCCAAAGACCCGCCAGAAAAAGTCATAGGCAATGTCTACGGCCATACCACGTTGAAAGCATCAGTTCTCGTCCGATCACTGAAGTTAAGCAACGTCGGGCTCGGTTAGTACTTGGATGGGTGACCGCCTGGGAACACCGAGTGCTGTAGACTCTCTTTTGCTCCGTGCACGGCTTGTTATATAAATCTTTTTCGCCAAAGCCCGACAGAAAAAGTCATAGGCAATGTCTACGGCCATTCCACGTTGAAAGCACCAGTTCTCGTCCGATCACTGAAGTTAAGCAACGTCGGGCTCGGTTAGTACTTAGATGGGTGACCGCCTCGGAACACCGAGTGCTGTAGACTCTCTTTTGCTCCGTGCACGGCTTGTTATATAAATCTTTTTCGCCAAAGACCCGCCAGAAAAAGTCATAGGCAATGTCTACGGCCATACCACGTTGAAAGCACCAGTTCTCGTCCGATCACTGAAGTTAAGCAACGTCGGGCTCGGTTAGTACTTGGATGGGTGACCGCCTGGGAACACCGAGTGCTGTAGACTCTCTTTTGCTCCGTGCACGGCTTGTTATATAAATCTTTTTCGCCAAAAACCCGCCAGAAAAAGTCATAGGCAATGTCTACGGCCATACCACGTTGAAAGCACCAGTTCTCGTCCGATCACTGAAGTTAAGCAACGTCGGGCTCGGTTAGTACTTGGATGGGTGACCGCCTGGGAACACCGAGTGCTGTAGACTCTCTTTTGCTCCGTGCACGGCTTGTTATATAAATCTTTTTCGCCAAAGACCCGCCAGAAAAAGTCATAGGCAATGTCTACGGCCATACCACGTTGAAAGCACCAGTTCTCGTCCGATCACTGAAGTTAAGCAACGTCGGGCTCGGTTAGTACTTGGATGGGTGACCGCCTGGGAACACCGAGTGCTGTAGACTCTCTTTTGCTCCGTGCACGGTTTGTTTTATAAATCTTTTTCGCCAAAGACCCGCCAGAAAAAGTCATAGGCAATGTCTACGGCCATACCACGTTGAAAGCACCAGTTCTCGTCCGATCACTGAAGTTAAGCAACGTCGGGCTCGGTTAGTACTTGGATGGGTGACCGCCTGGGAACACCGAGTGCTGTAGACTCTCTTTTGCTCCGTGCACGACTTGTTATATAAATCTTTTTCGCCAAAGCCCGACAGAAAAAGTCATAGGCAATGTCTACGGCCATTCCACGTTGAAAGCACCAGTTCTCGTCCGATCACTGAAGTTAAGCAACGTCGGGCTCGGTTAGTACTTAGATGGGTGACCGCCTCGGAACACCGAGTGCTGTAGACTCTCTTTTGCTCCGTGCACGGCTTGTTATATAAATCTTTTTCGCCAAAGACCCGCCAGAAAAAGTCATAGGCAATGTCTACGGCCATACCACGTTGAAAGCACCAGTTCTCGTCCGATCACTGAAGTTAAGCAACGTCGGGCTCGGTTAGTACTTGGATGGGTGACCGCCTGGGAACACCGAGTGCTGTAGACTCTCTTTTGCTCCGTGCACGGCTTGTTATATAAATCTTTTTCGCCAAAAACCCGCCAGAAAAAGTCATAGGCAATGTCTACGGCCATACCACGTTGAAAGCACCAGTTCTCGTCCGATCACTGAAGTTAGGCAACGTCGGGCTCGGTTAGTACTTGGATGGGTGACCGCCTGGGAACACCGAGTGCTGTAGACTCTCTTTTGCTCCGTGCACGGCTTGTTATATAAATCTTTTTTTGCCAAAGACCCACCAGAAAAAGTCATAGGCAATGTCTACGGCCATACCACGTTGAAAGCACCAGTTCTCGTCCGATCATTGAAGTTAAGCAACGTCGGGCTCGGTTAGTACTTGGATGGGTGACCGCCTGGGAACACCGAGTGCTGTAGACTCTCTTTTGCTCCGTGCACGGCTTGTTATATAAATCTTTTTCGCCAAAGCCCCGCCAGAAAAAGTCATAGGCAATGTCTACGGCCATACCACGATGAAAGCACCAGTTCTCGTCCGATCACTGAAGTTAAGCAACGTCGGGCTCGGTTAGTACTTGGATGGGTGACCGCCTGGGAACACCGAGTGCTGTAGACTCTCTTTTGCTCCGTGCACGGCTTGTTATATAAATCTTTTTCGCCAAAGACCCGCCAGAAAAAGTCATAGGCAATGTCTACGGCCATACCACGTTGAAAGCACCAGTTCTCGTCCGATCACTGAAGTTAAGCAACGTCGGGCTGGGTTTAGTACTTGGATGGGTGACCGCCTGGGAACACCGAGTGCTGTAGACTCTCTTTTGCTCCGTGCACGGCTTGTTATATAAATCTTTTTCGCCAAAGACCCGCCAGAAAAAGTCATAGGCAATGTCTAGGGCCATACCACGTTGAAAGCACCAGTTCTCGTCCGATCACTGAAGTTAAGCAACGTCGGGCTCGGTTAGTACTTGGATGGGTGACCGCCTGGGAACACCGAGTGCTGTAGACTCTCTTTTGCTCCGTGCACGGCTTGTTATATAAATCTTTTTCGCTGGGACTTCCGGTTTGTGCGATAATGGTTGCTGTTGTGTTTTCCAGATAGCTCTAATAATCGTTAACAATCCTGATAAATGGTGTGACTTTTTGGCCTTTTGCAAGGTTTGGATTATAGTTGAGGTATTACAGATATATTGTACTTTTATATTTTGTATTGATCGGGTCGAATTTTGTATATTGGGGGCATTTTGCCCCAGCTGTCCTTTTTTGGACAGACTATAATCCGAAAGTGTCTGACTCTTAATGTTAATCCGAAACTTTAATTATTCAAATATAATCCGAAAATGTTTGCAAGTATACATTGTCCGAAACTGTCTGACTTTAAAAATAGTCCGAGAGTGTCGGATTTAAACTATAATCCGAAAGTGTCTAGCTTTCATTATAATCCGACGTTGTCGGGTTTTTGAATATCTGTTAATCCGAAAATTGTGTTTTTCCTTTAAAATGTCGATATTGCCTAATATTGATTTACTGGTGAAAGACAACACAGTTAAAATCAGTGTAGGTGACTTTGTGAAATATAAAGTGTCTGAAATTGTTGAACTGATTGAAAATAAATTAGGTGTTGATAGTGTGTTAGCATGTGTTTCGTGTAGAGGTTCATATGATGTAACATTGGTGGATAACGTTAGTAGCTGATGGAATTATTAATGGTTCAGAGGGTTTAGTTTTTAATTTTGTGGACTCGCGTGTCAAGATTGTTTCATTTATGAATCTGCCAGTATATGTACCAGACGATGAAATTTATGCGAAGTTGAAATTGTGGGGTGTTAAAACTGTGTCATCTATTTCAAGGCGCTTCTTTGATTTTAAGGGTAAGAAGAAATTTGATGGAACTCGATTCGTTAAAGTAGAGTTCCCTAAAACTGTTACTAGTCTTCCTTACGCTACAAGTTTTAATGGTGTTTCTTACTTTATTAAGCATGACGAGCAAGAAAAAGTCTGTTTCAAATGCCTCAGCCCAGACCATATTCTCTCGAACTGTCCAGATTTTAAATGTTTTATATGTCTAAAGCAAGGTCATGGCAAGAAATCCTGTACAGCTGTTTTTTGCCATAAATGTAGGAAATATGACTGGGAATGTGATCATAATGCTGTGAAAGTAATTTATTTGCAGAAAATGACCCTGATGTGCAATCTGAAGGAGAAAATACGTATCGGGCGGCTGCAGAAAAAATCTCTGAAATTGGTGTTTTATCTGATATAAATTGTTCAATTTCTACTGATAAACCCGATAATGAGAAGAAATCTGATATGAATGATATTAATGATAGAAGTGTTTCTTGTATTGAAAGTGCTGAAAAGGATATTACTTCAAAAAGTAAAACTCTTAATAATTTGAATTTACCAAGTGTTAAATCTGGATAAATTGAAAAGGTGTCTATAGATTATAATAGTGTTACAATTGTGGATGATCCTAAGGCTTCTAGTGATCTTCATAATGCAAATGTTTCTGAATATGAAGAAGAGGCTTCGTTTGGCAGTGATATGGATTGTGATGCGTCTGTAGTTGAGTCTGCAAGCGATGAGTCAAAAATAAGACCTTTTAGGAGAAAAACTTTAGTGAAAGGCCCAACGGAGTCAGCAGTGTTAAAATGTACTCAGGAAAGAATTGCTAAGAAAAAGAAATCGCGTGTTAGTAAGCAAGCCTTGTTAAATGATACTGAATTTCTAAAAAATAAATCTTAACCATGTTCATATTTTTCATTATCATAAATGTACTATTGACAGTATCCCCAATGGTGAAGATTGCTACATTGAACGCTAATGGTTTACGAACTCCTTCAAGATTTCAAAATGTTATTGCCAATTTTAAGCTGAAAAATTTAGACTTTTTGTGCATCCAAGAAACTCATTGGTCAGATGAGTTTGTTCAAGTTATAGACACCTATGGGATGGTGATATTTATTTTTCGAACAGTTTATGTGGGTATAAAGGTTGCGCTATTCTTGTTTCAAAGCGCTTTGTTGGTAAAACTAAATTTTGCTATAATGATAGCTTTGGAAGGATCATTGAATGTGTAGTCTCTGTAGAAGCATGTGAGTTTAACATTATTTGCATTTATGCGCCCAATTCACCAAGGGAACGCAGTGAATTTTTTGAGTCTTTGACAAGTCACTTGGATAAAAATAATCAGTACATTGTATGTGGCGATTTCAATGATGTCATGAGTTCTTTTATGGATCGTTCTCGTAACATGGAATCGTTTGGTAAAGATTCAAACCTACTTTCTGATTTTCTGTATCAAATAATTTGGCTGATGTTTGGCGGAAAAAGAATCCCTCAAGAAATGAATTCAGTAGAAGACAAACAGTTCTGGGTTCCCTAAAACAATCACGAATTGATTATATTTTTATGTCTATTTCTCTTTACTCCATGTATCATATTCTTTTATTTCGCACACAAGTCTTAGCGATCATAGCTATGTTACTTGTATCTTGGACTTTCAACGACAAGAGAGAGGACCAGGAGTTTGGATTTTTAATAATTTATATTTACGTGATGGTCAATTTTGTAATATTATCAAAGATTTAATTTCAAAATCGCTTTCGTGTTCTTTGTTTCAAACTGAAATTTTGGAATGGTGGGACAACTTAAAATTCAAATTGAAACAGTACAGTATTCGCTATGCAAAGAATAAACGTCAACGTGAACGGGATGAATTTGGCAACTGCAGACTGCTTAAAATTCCATATGCTAAAGCAAGTACTAATATCAATTATGATTTTTCTCCAATTGTTGATTTTGAAAATAAATTGAAAGAATATGAGATTCGGAAGTGTTCAGGTGCAGTTTTGAGATCTAAATCAGACAGTGCTCTTGAATCTGACAAATGTTCTTCTTATTTTTTAATTTAGAAAAGTATAGACAAGAAAGCAATGTTATAAGATCTCTTAAGACTGTATCTGGACATTGTGTTAATGATACTGCTGATATTATTCAAGAAGCCGTTCGCTTTTATTCAGAATTGTATAGTTCTGAACCTACAAATGCTGTAAATCAAAATATTTTATTTAATCTTGTACATAAGAAATTACACCAACATGATGCTGATGCATGCGAGAGGTAAATCTCCTGGGTCAGATGGACTCACTGTTGAGTTTTTTCTTCATTTTTGGGATATCCTGGGTCCAATTTATATCAAGGTATTGCATGCAGTTCAAGTCGAGGGTAGGCTCAGTAGATCAATGCAGCGTGGTGTGATTTCACTGTTTTATAAAAATAGAGGTGATAAAACTGATTTAAAAAACTGGCGTCCAATAAGTCTACTAAATGTAGACTATAGATATTTTCGAGGAGTCTAGCACTCCGCCTTAAGAATGTGATGTCTATGATCGTATCTTCTGAACAGTCTTGTTGTATTCCTGGATTTGATATTGCGAATAATGTGCTAAATATGAGAGATGTTATCGATTATGCTTCTTCTGAAGATCTACCCCTTTATCTTTTAAAACTTGATGCTGAGAAAGCATTTGATAGAGTGTCGCACTCCTACATGCTTTAGTTATTGAAAATTTTCGGATTTGGAGAAAAATTTTGTCTCAATATCTCATTATTATACAATAGAATTCGTAGCTCTATTAAAATTAACGGTCACATCTCTCTTCCTTTTCATATTAATCGCTCTGTGAGACAGGGTTGTCCGATATCGGCCCTTTTATATGTCCTAACAGCAGAACCGCTCAATCTTCTCATTAAGTCAAATTCAAACATCAGAGGGTTGTCTATACCTGGTACATCTTTTCCATCTGTCATATACCAACATGCAGATGATACCACATTGTCATTATCTGACCTGTCATCTGTCAAGGAATCTTTTGATACTCTTGCTGTTTATTGTTCAGCTTCTGGTGCTAAGATCAACATAGGCAAGTCTGAGCTTCTGTTGGCTGGTTCAGCTGTTAATGATGATATGGATACTAATGATTTGCCTGTAAATGTTGTAAAGGGTGCAACTAAGATTCTAGGAGTGTATCTTGGTCCTGACAAGGCAATGTGTGATCAACTTACGTGGATACCGAAGATAGATAAGATTCGTAATATTCTTAATATGTGGTCTAGAAGGAATTTAACGTTAAAGGGTAAAGTAACCGTTATAAAACAATTTGTGTTTAAGTATGCTTTGGTATCTACTACGAGTCGTTACCTTGCCTTCGTGGGTTTGCATAATAATAATAATAATGTTTATTTACAGTATATAAGGTCTGAGACCCACATTACAATGTGTTTCTATAAATTTACAACATTGTATAACATATATACTAAATAACATAATATATTAATAAGTGGCGTTAAGATGCGGT
This sequence comes from Nipponacmea schrenckii, assembly GCA_030562195.1. Classification (NCBI taxonomy): domain Eukaryota; kingdom Metazoa; phylum Mollusca; class Gastropoda; family Lottiidae; genus Nipponacmea; species Nipponacmea schrenckii. Next base: position 16,204 of record JAUJPP010000045.1, read on the forward strand.
AGCTAGAATTCTGAAAGACAGAGCCTCTTCTATAAATAAAGATAGGGCGGACAATGTCTGTTCATGTTTTGATGTACATAGCTCAATAAACATTGATAAGTTTTCATTTTTAAGATATTTTTTTGGAATAAGTCTTAATCTTATCTGATGTAACGCTTTACAACGGAGAATAAAATGTACACAATCTTCATCTTCACATTTGCAAAGTTGGCACAAAGGTGTTTTGACAATACGTCGTCTATACAAATTTTTGTGCAAGGGGCAAAAGATTTAATCTTAATCGCGTAACATTTCGCCGTTTATTTCTAGAGGATCTACAAGATAAATAAAATTCTGTGCACAAGTCTACCTTATATGACCTATAGATATTTAAACTATCACATAGAGACAGCTTATCTGACCACTCTTGTAGGTGATATCCTTCAAACGTAGTTTGATAGCAAGCATAAATCTTTTTATGTCTCCGATCGAATCAGCGTGAAATATATAGCCGAAACCAAGAGAGTACAAAAGCAATCTCAAGTGTGATACCCAAGTGATTCTTCCTGCTTCGTCCAGTTTTTTCAGCATTAAGAAGACTTGCTTTGGGTACCTATTTAAAGACATATTCACGAGATTACAAAAATATTTGATAGAGTAGGACATATACCATAAACTCATATCATATCGGCCACATTCACCCAAAACGCCTGCATTTGTAGAAGATTTGTGAAGTCCTAAAACAAATTTACAATAATTTATGTGAACCTTCTCTATATCGGGCCTATATTGGTAGCCCCAAACTTGAGCACCATACATTAATATTGGTTTTATAACACAATCAAATATTTTAAATAATACATGCATGTTAGGGAATCCTATTCTGCGGATATAAGATTTTATTGGAATAAGAGCTTTTTCTGCCTTTAAAGAGAGATTTGACAAACACTTACTCCAGTTTAGTCTGGAAGAAAATAACAGGCCGAGGTAGCTATAATAGGTAACACATTCTAACTGTTCTTGATTCATGTACCATTTCTCGTTTTTTCTAATAATTCCTCCATTACGAAAAACGATCACCTTTGTTTTGTCAGTATTTACCTTTAGATTAAATAATTCACAAAACCTTTCCAAAGACAGTATTTTCTTTTGGAGGTCGCCTACCGTATCCGCTACCAAGCTTAAGTCATCGGCATAAAGGAGTGCCAAGATATCAGAGACCTCTTGGATGGTAAATATACCTCGAATATTATCTTTTTCAAGTTGTTCTGCAAATTGATTTATATAGAAACAGAAAAGAATAGGGCTCAAAACACATCCTTGGCGAACTCCTGAATTGCAGGTGAAATATTCTGTAATACCGTCAGGTAATTTGACACAAGAAGATACCGAATTGTACATAGCCTTAAGGGCTTTATACATATTTCCTTTAATGCCCTTTTTAAGTAAGAGTGACAGTAATTTCCCTCTATTCAAAAAATCGTATGCTTTGGAAAAATCAACGAAAAGTACATAAAACCTCCCCCCCTTTTTTGGACAAATATTTCTGTACAAGCCCCTACAACGTGAAAACCTGATCTACTGTTGAATAGCCAGATCTGTAACCAGCTTGGGCCTCATGGTATCCATTATTGGTTTCTGACCAATCTTTTAAACGCTCATTTAGTATTGTTGAGTAAAGTTTTCCAAGACAATCCAAAAGAGATATTCCCCTGTAATTGTTTGGGTCTGCCTTGGAACCCTTCTTAAACAATGGTACAATGAGAGCATTTGTCCATCGAGAAGGGTAAGAACCTGACTTAAATATATCATTGAACAATAAACACAGAGCTCTACAAAATATTTCCGGACATGATCGCAAAAAATCGACACCTATCCCATCAGGCCCGGGAGATGTACCTGATTTCATTTGTTTTAAACACTTTAAGACTTCAGCCTCAGAGATAGGACGATTTATACGCTCAGGTTCTGAAATAATTTCATCGTTTGGCATATCTTTATCCAATATATCAGAAACTTCACCAACATTTAACAAGCCTTTAAAATATGTAACCCATTGTTCGGGACTTATTCCCACAGTTACAATGGCTCTTGGTTTAGCATGTTTTAGTGTTTGCCAAAATGTTTCGGCATTTTCAATATTTGCTAATAGATTATCATATAATGTGTTATCATATTGTTTCTTTTTGTAATCACAAAGATTTTTAAATTTGTTTCTTTCGGACTTGTAAGTTTTCAAAGATAGGTGTGAATTATCATTTCTAAATTTAGTAAGACTGTCGTACTTGACAGCTTTTTGTTCGAAACATTCGTGATCAAACCATGGGGGTTGGACTGATTTTGGACATAGATATTTACATCGTTTGTGGAGGGGGCTACTACAACTTTTTATAAACGAAAGAAAATATTCAAGTGCATAGAGCTTAATCGAATCATCAGAATATTCTTGTGGAATAGAAAGCCTGCCTTAATTAAATTTTCATCCTTAATTGGACACTATGATGTTGGTGGTTTGAACCTTGTAGATATTAATTTGAAAGCGGAATCTTTTAAACTGTATTGGCTCTCAAAGTTCCTTAAATGCTCTGATGATACGGTTTGGAAACTCCTGATGGCACATTTCCTTAGGAAATATAGAAGTATGAGACTTACCTTCGAACTGTTATACATAACGTATTCCAAACAATATTTGAGTGTTTTACCTTCATTCTATAGTTCCATGTTGAGTGCTTGGAGTAATTTTTGTGACGGAAATAGTATTCCAGTTAAAACCTATAGTGATATACTTAATCAACCTATCTTTGATAATCCCTCCATTGTTTCTTCGGCTGCTAAGTCCTTATTT
>JAUJPP010000418.1:0-12174 GCA_030562195.1 Nipponacmea schrenckii
ATCTGAAGATACGAGAAATATGCAAATTACCAATTTTTGGATCCGTATTAATCTAAATGTTCTTTACTAAAATTAGAAATCAAGGTATCATATGAACTTTTAGCCAATGAAGATGATTTTGCAGAAAAATAAAGGATGCATATTAGTAAGTTAGTCCTCTTCGTTCCTTGCGGAGAATAGGGCTGCTACAGACGTTCTCCATCTCACTCTGTTATGAGCTGTTCTTTTTGCTTCATTCCAGGTCTTGCCAATCCTTCCTAGCTCTTTCAGTCTTATTCTTTTCAAGCTATGTCAAGGTCGTCCTTGTCTTCTATGCCATTGGGGATTCCAGTCCAGTGCCTCTCTGGTGATGTTGTTTTGAGATCAAAAGGATGCATATGGTAGAGTTCAAAAGTTATGAACTTTCAAACGGAAGTCAGTTTTGAAAAACTTTGGCAGGACCTGGTCCAAAGACAAATTTGAAATTGAAAAATATGCCACTAGAGGACCTAGATAATTATTCAAATTATATTTTAAAACAATTCTGAAAAAAATAGGATTAAAAATGGCGGACGAGTAGTATTTTTCCAATAATTTGCATATTTCAAGATGGCGATCAAACGGTTAGGAATTTGCATATACGGCATACATACAAAATGAAGATATTGATGGTACTGATTCTGTGGAATAATAAAATTGCAAGTTTGTGCAAAAATATAATCCGAAAATTCCGATTTCTATGATTTTCTACATTTTTTTGGTCATTTTCGGACGTTTCCGGCTAATTTCGGAAAATGTTTTATCGGAATCTTTAATGATAATTTTTTGTCTACTCATCTACCAATTTTTGTGAAAAAATAAGACGTAAATTTAAAAAAAACACGTGCTTTTTCATAAATAACGCACAATTAATATAGAACTAAGAACAAAATTTTCAAATATTAAAAAGCGCAATTTTGATCAAAATATAAAGTGTTATACACCATTGGAAAGAATAAATTACGCGTAATAAGGACATAAAAGAAATTTTGACGTATGTAAATTAGGTCACGTGACAGAGCTCTTCGAAGTTAAAAAGTGCAATTTTCAAATAGCTGTAAAACCGGAAGTTGACATTGCAAAACACAAATGAAGACATCAATGGATAGATCTCGACAAGGGCAACAACTTTTGTGCAGGTCACATGGTCACCAAAGGTCAGGGTCACGATATATGAACGTTGGAAAATTAGGCACTGAGTGAAAAAAAAGAACCGGAAATGAAAGGTAAGCTAAATCGAAATTCAAAATTCGGCTTCCTAAGAATTGTTAGCAATCGATTGAAGATTTCATAGACATCAAAATTACAATTGTCCGATTAACCCCTATAACCCCTAAACACAATATATTTCGGAATCTGGCATACAAAAACATTCTAAGGAAGCAATAAATTGGGCTAAAAAGTCATATCGACGACTACAAAAAGAAACACTTGATCATTTTACAAGAATCATTGCTGATTTGAAATGTAGGAATGTGGTGGAGGCCATGGATGTTCCGCCAAGCCCACCAACCAACTTGCTTCCAGATAGAATCGTCTCCACTCCAAAACGGAAACGTACACCATCGCCGACACAGTTACCAAGCACTTCAACGTATTTGCCGACACCAAACAAAAGACCCAATACCTTACCAACTATTGTATCTCCAAAACGTTTTTCTCTCCTACCATCAACACCACAGAATTCCAACCAGAGGTCAAATCCAGAAACTCCACAGTCCATCACCAAAACCACATCCCGTCGTCGCTTGAGTTTGGGAAACTCACCACCTCTATCTAAACCAAGACGCCATGAAAACCAAAAGGACAAAACCAAATGGTCTCTGCCTACTTTGGTGAAGCCAACCCTTATCATAGGATCCTCCAACATTTGATACTGATACCCAAGCTGAATCCTACCCTGGAGCCCGTGTACAACATATTACACATTTACTTTCAAAGATTTCTCCATCCACTTTTCCAAAGAAGGTTTTATTCCACATTGGGTTAAACAACAGAGAAGAGTCGGGTGAATCTATCCACCGTCGGATGATGGAATAGATTAAAATGGCTAAATCCAAATTTCCTACAGCCTCCCTGTTTGCAACACAAATTCCATTCTCCAAAAATCTCACCCTTTCAGATCCCCAGTCAGCCACGAACCTCAGAAGATTCAACGACCTGTTATACCATAAACCCTCCTTTGACGCGAAAACCATTCCCCGGTTCGATGGAATGATTGGTGTATTTTCGGACCACATCCACTGGATGACCCCCACTGCCAAAGCTATTTAATCTCAATGGGTCTCCCATTTAAACTAAACGCGGGGGGAAGCATCGTTAAACTAGGCCAGACCATCGTGAATCTGAGCTCGCACAAACTTTCTCCCCTTGAAGAAAGAGTTTTAGATAGAGGGTTGACTTTCATCCCTACATCTAAACCTCTTTCACGCGTACCAATTTTATCGTCGATTGAGCACGTCATTAGGACTTTTAAACTAAATTATTTCTTCCGTGAAAGATTAGGCCGTGGAAAGCGAACTCCATTTATAGAAAAGTCTGGCTGGAATCCACCAGACAGTGCGATTGACCACAATATTTTGAGTAAATGCGATAATTTATACGAAGAAGTCTCCCATTTACCACTGGTAAATGAAAAGAACAACCTTACCGATTTTGAACGCTCTGTTTTGACCACTTTGAAAAATGATCAGACAATAATAATCCGCAAGAGTGACAAGGGCAATTGCTGTGTCATTCAAAATCGCGAGGACTATGTTTTTGAAGTAGAATCCCAACTAAATAATAAAAATCACTACCGCGAACTGGACCAACCAATTTTTCTGGAAACAGCTAAACAGATTAACACTATTTTAAATATTTTAGTACAAAAAGGCTTTTTATCTGATTCCCAATATGACTATCTTAGTGCAAAACCGGAAGTACGCCAACGCCGTATATACATTACCGAAAATTCATAAAAAACCAGAATCTGAATGGCATGTCGCAAACAGAATACCCAAGGGCAGGCCGATTATATCTGACTGCTCTAGTGAATCTTACCAAGTTTCCGAATATATCGACCATTTTTTACTACCATTGGCTTGCAAGCATCCGTCGTACTTAAAAGACACTACCAATTTTATAGAAAAAATAAGAAAATTAGATATACCAGAAAATTCGATGTTTATTTCTTTAGATGTTACAAGCATGTACACGAATATTGATAACAAATCCGGTTTAGACGCTGTTCGAAAAGCCTTTCTCAGAAACCCAAATCCTGAACGTCCAGACAAAGAAATTTTAGACTTATTAGAAATATGCCTCACGCGAAATGACTTCACTTTCAATGGAAAACTAGTCATCACCATGTCAAACTAACACCCAAATATTATTTTTCCAAATGGTTGGTTTATAAAACCTTCATGGACGGTACCATAGTAAAGGTCATACCTCACTTTGAATATACAACCTTTGTATTTACAGTGAGACAGGAAGACATTAAAATGGAGACCATGTCAACTTGTGTTGAGTTTACAGTGAAACCCCTTCAAACCGCATCCTCTAAGGTGTAGGATCTGAGTTTTGAGGCAAAAGTTCTAAAATTGGCTACGGGCCTGTTTCAATGTAGTCAGTTTAGTTACATCAGTTACAGGTATTAATGACTAGTTTAGTCAGTTTAATCAATTACCTGTGTTTTCCAATAGTTGGCTCAGTGAGTATACGCTTACTCCCTTATATGATTGTCCAAGCTTCAGCCAGGTTTCTCTTGTCAGTGTGACTGAAATGGAAAAAGCGTCTAGTTGTTTGGATGAGACAATAAACCAAGGCCCCGTATGTTAAAGGCTGTTTACGTTAAAGATTCCTCGACCGTTGTAAATCGCACAAAATTATGGTAATGCCGCTGTCCTGGCAAGTTTTCCCTCATTGCACACTTCATGGCGTTGTCCATCTCTAATAGCCTATAAGGTGCAGAAGAGTAGGACGTAAAACTCCCTTCATTTCATTTCAAATATTATGTTTAGAAGACTATAAAAATACTATGATAATTGCAGTTCTCTAGTTTATTAAAATACTGAACTTTAAATTGAATAGTGACAGAAGTTTTGTTTTAATCTATATATAGTAAAGATACACACAAAGTCTTAAAACTTTCTCAGAAATCTTTTCACCTCTTTACATTATACAGCTCATTCAATACATAGAAATAACTTGTTGTGTTGGACTATATTTAAAACTGGTTTCTATACTGTTTAACATATATTGAAATATAATACCATATTTTATTAGCCTCTATTATATAAATATAGGTCAGTTAAATATTATCAAGTTTAGATTACTGATAGGTCACAATGACCTCATCGCTTGAGATTATTCCCGTAATGTAACTACTTTTATTCTTATTGTATCGACTGATTGTCCTTTTAACGTTATCGCATGATATATTTTACCTTGTTTACAACATTATTAGTCGAGTTACCAGTGCGTGCACCATTCCGAATCATATTAAATAAGTTAGCCCCCCCCCCCCTACCAGAGATGGGGCCAATTACATTCAATGTAATCGATTACGATTACAGATTACTTTCAATTTTTAGATTACAATTACAATTACAATTACACATATTTTCAAATGTAATTGATTAAATTACAGATTACTTTGAATGTAATTGATTACGATTATAGATTACTTTGCAGACAGACAAAATTAAATCTTCTTTTTATTTAAATTAAACTAAAATTCAAGGTATACAACAAAAAATAACAATATTAATATAACAAATATATAACAAATAACAAGATTTTCTATTTTGGTAATTGTTTCGAATTGCATTTAATGTTCATTAAATTTTCAAATGTGGTATCACTCAATCTACATCGTTCTGGTCTAAAAATTTTGCCACCGATACTAAATAGCCTTTCAACTGGTGCTGACGAAGCTTGAATACAAAGGAACTTGCAGGCCATATTGGATAAAATCGGATAATTATTTTTCTGGCTATTCCAATACTGCAAGGGATTGCTATCCATATCAATACATGGCTGTAATAAGTAATCGTTCACTTCATTTTCACTAGCAGATGTTGAACTAATGACTGTATTTGGCATTGTCATGTATCCAAAAAAATCATCTGTTTTCAAAGATTTTGCTGGTGGTGAGGTACATGGAACATGAGGGTCTTCTGTCTGGTGATATGAGGCAGAGCTAAGTATAACTGATCTTACTTCTTTTTCTTCATTAGATGTACACCATCTCATTTTGAATCTTGGATCCAGAACAATGGCAATAATAAAGTTTTCATTTTCACAATACTTAGATAAGCGGCTTTCCATTGAAGATTTCAAAGTCAACAGCATTTTGCAGTTATAACTGGTAGAAACCATTTGGAGTTGATGCTTCAGACCTCTTGTGATGGGAATAGTCATGCCTGCTGTAACACTTTTTTCACTTTGCACAAGTTTTGTTGCGTGTTCAAAAGGTTTCAGTATGTCACAAAGCTCTTTCAGAAGTTTCCTTTCATATGTTGTAAGTTTAACAGTATCGAGTTGGTTAAGCTTTTCTTCAGGTATGTTCAAAACGGACTGGATCATAGTTAATTGCGAGTTCCATCTTGTGGCATTAGCTGTCTGTAATCGTTTTTATTCTTCTAAAATTTCACTAGCATGGATCGAATGGCGTGTATGTTTCACAATGGTGGAGGTTTTAGAGATGATTGTCTTTAGTTGGTTGCTGGCATAAGGTCACCAGCAATAAAATGGATAAGGGCATTGGTTATTTGTTTCTGATGAGTATCACTAGATGAATACTTGGTTGTAGGTTTCACAAATGATGTCAATGTCTGTTGTTCTTGTTTATGGTTGGCTGGAGTAGACACGGGACTGCAAGGTAGTGTTTTCAAGTATTCTTCTCTGTGCTTTCTCTATAAAAAAACAATGTATTTTACAAACATTATTACCACAAAAATCACAATAGAGTTATGTTCTATCATAGCTTTTAGCTTTTCCCTTATCTAATACTAAAAAAAGTTATTGCTTCAAGATGAGACATCAAAATAATGTCTTGAATAGCACTGGCCACGGTCATTTGTCTTGAAAGACAATAATTAATAGTTAGTACACATTTGATTAATTTACTTTGATTTACCTTCATATGAGTGACGAAGTTGGAAGTTGTCTTCACAGAGCCAGATATAACAGATGAGCAATATTTACACGAGGCTTTAACATTTCCTGTAGCACCAGGAGGTATGTTGAAATGGGAAAAAACTGCAGCAGACATTGTAGTACTTGGTATCAAGTAGAAAATGATTAAACTTTTTTGTGTCTTGAAGAATATATAGTAGCTTGAATTTGGCTCAGGTGTTCTAACACCTAACTGACATTATCCATTTTACTTCAGTCAGTGTTATTTACTGCAGATTTCACACTTATTAATTGACCAAGTGCCTGTGAAACTCTGCAATTGTATTGTTTTAGGTGATTAATAATTGATCAATCAGCACATTCCATGATAATTTAATCTTCTATTGAAATCAAGTTTGTCAGGATTATAAACCAATTATTAGGAACAATTAAGTTGCATATTTCCCTAGGAAAACTTAAAACATGACAGAACAGAATGACAAGTTATAGAAAATCTTTGTTAATTCTTATTCAACCCACATAAGCCTTAATGTTTGTAAGCCTAATACTAAACTTCATACTTTTGGAAGTAAAATAGATAAAAGGTAACATAACTGTAGTGTCAAGTATGTATTTCCATTCCACATACATACAATTTGAATTTCCACATACATACAATTTGAAAGATTGGGGATCATAGAAGTAATCATAAAGTAATCTAAATGTAATCATAATTACAGGCTGAAATTAATGTAATCGATTACAATTACGATTACTTGTAATCAAAACATGTTATGATTACAGATTACATGCAATTAATTTTACATTTAAACAACAACGAGCACAAGATTACGTTACAATATCACGCTAGATTGTGTAAGACATTTGCAGTTATGGCTGGGGAGCGTGACCAGAAAGAGACAAAAAAAAAAAAAAAAAAAAGTCATTTCGAAAACAAAGCAGTGCGTTCGAAGAACGCACTGCAAAAATAGTCATTTCGAAAACAAAGCAGTGCGTTCGAAGAACGCACTGCAAAAATAGTCATTTCGAAAACAAATAAAATAATCCGAACGATTACAATACGTTTTCGCCAAAGTCGAAATACGTAATAATCCGAACGATTACAATACGTTTTCGCCAAAGTCGAAATACGTAAAAAAAGGTAATCTTATTAAACTTTCCTCCTGATGCTCCTCAATGAACAATTTTGATCCAAGCACACAGCTCTTACAAAATAGACATCACTCCATGTGATATAGAAAACAATCTATATTCAATTTAGTATAATGATCAAAAAATTTTTTTTAAACTATCATGGTTATAATCAAAATCTTTCTATGTATATATTTCTCATTATTGCTCAATATTTGCAGTGCGTTCTTCGAACGCACTGCTTTGTTTTCGAAATGACTATTTTTTTTTTTTTTTTTGTCTCTTTCTGGTCACGCTCCCCAGCCATAACTGCAAATGTCTTACACAATCTAGCGTGATATTGTAACGTAATCTTGTGCTCGTTGTTGTTTAGATGTAAAATGACGTATTTTTGTTCTACCGGAAATGACGTAGAACGTCACAAATTTTATTTTTGTTTACTAACTCACGGCTCGTTATTTTATCCAATCTGGTTCGGACTTTTTTTATTTACTACTTATAACTTAGATTTACATAATAGCAGTTTAAAAATTTTGAAATTTTTACTTTTGTTGCTGACTTTTTCATTTTAAAATTTAACACTTTTTCTAACTTTTGCAATTTTGATTAGATCGAAATCAAAATTTGCAGTTAGATAAACATTTTTCTTGTCAAGAAAAATCTGTTTTCAAAATGTCGACATCACTTCCGGTTTCGGCGTCATACGTCGCTAAACTTCGAATTTTCACTTCCGGAATTCTAAAGATATTTGAATTTTTTTTTTTTGCAATTAGTTACTATTAACCCATAATTATTTTATAATTAACAAAAATTGAACCGGAAGTAACAGATCAGTCGCCATCATTAAACCACTTACTTTTGTAAAGTGAAAAATTGGGCCTTAGGGGTTAATCGGACAATTGTAATTTTGATGTCTATGCAATCTTCAATCGATTGCTAACAATTCTTAGGAAGCCGAATTTTGAATTTCGATTTAGCTTACCTTTCATTTCCGGTTCTTTTTTTTCACTCAGTGCCTAATTTTCCAACGTTCATATATCGTGACCTTGACCTTCGGTGACCATGTGACCTGCACAAAAGTTGTTGCCCTTGTCGAGATCTGTCCATTGATGTCTTCATTTTTGTTGTGAAATGTCAACTTCCGGTTTTACAGCCATTTGAAAATTTCACTTTTTAACTTCGAAGAGCTCTGTCACGTGACCTCATTTACATACGTCAAAATTTCTTTTATGTCCTTATTACGCGTAATTTATTCTTTCCAATGGTGTATAACACTTTATATTTTGATCAAAATTGCGCTTTTAAATATTAGAAAATTTTGTTCTTAGTTCTATATTAATTGTGCGTGATTTATGAAAAAGCACGTGTTTTTTTTTTAAATTTACGTCTTATTTTTTCACAAAAATTGGTAGATGAGTAGACAAAAAATTATCATTAAAGATTCCGATAAAACATTTTCCGAAATTAGCCGGAAACGTCCGAAAATGACCAAAAAATGAAGAAAATCACAGAAATCGGAATTTTCGGATTAAATTTTTGCACAAACTTGCAATTTTTTTATTCCACAGAATTAGTACCATCAATATCTTCATTTTGTATGTATGCCATTTATGCAAATTCCTAACCGTTTGATCGCCATCTTGAAATATGCAAATTATTGGAAAAATACTACTCGTCCGCCATTTTTAATCCTATTTTTTCAGACTTGTTTTAAAATATAATTTGGATAATTATCTAGGTCCTCTAGTGGCATATTTTTCGATTTCAAATTTGTCTTTGGACCAGGTCCTGCCAAAGTTTTTCAAAACTGACTTCCGTCTGAAAGTTCATAACTTTTGAACTCTACCATATGCATCCTTTTGATCTCAAAACAACATCATCAGAGAGGCACTGGACTGGAATCCCCAAGGGCATAGAAGACAAGGACGACCTTTACATAGCTTGAAAAGAATAAGACTGAAAGAGCTAGGAAGGATTGGCAAGACCTGGAATGAAGCAAAAAGAACAGCTCATAATAGAGTGAGATGGAGAACGTCTGTAGCAGCCCTATTCTCCGCAAGGAACGAAGAGGACTAACTTACTAATATGCATCCTTTATTTTTCTGCACAATCATCTTCATTGGCTAAAGGTTCATATGATACCTTGATTTCTAATTTTAGTACAGAACATATGGATTAATAGGGATCCAAAAATTGGTAATTTGCATATTTCTCGTATCTTCAGATGGTTATATTTCATGAACAAAGACTCTTGGCAACATTCTAATTGACATTATTGGGTGTGATTTTTATCAGCTTTCTAACAATATCTTTATTTTAGCTATAGACCGAAAACTGATGAAAATACGCCTAGTAGAAAATAAGCGATTTTAACATTCATATTTTTTTTATATTTAGTTCTATTTAACTTAAAAACAAAATTCGAACAGATTCATAATGTGCAAATTCCCAGCTTTCAAGCAATATATAAATCATTATGTATAAATAAAAATTGCGAAAAGTTTAAGAATAAAATTACACTCTAATTAAACAGATATAAATGCAACAGGTCATAAAATCTGATTGTGTTATCTTTTGGTCAAGACACAAATTTTGACATTTCCAGTTAAAGTATCCCCAACCAATCAAAACAAGTGATTAGACTTTGTGGGCGTGGTTAAACCCAGATATTTTACATCACTGTGTGTATTTTTCTTTCAATCGAAATAGGGTCTCGGAGGATCAGTCAATATGTGTTATTTTGATGGACATGTATATAGAATCTATAACCGATTGCCGAAATTTATATGGAGACTGATTTTTGAATTTTTAATTTGATTTTGATTTAATTACGATTAAAAATTATAAAAACTTCGAAGGTGTATATTGTGACGTTGACCTTTGGCGATCTTTATACCTGTACATATGTGATACGTTCTATCCAATGACATATTAAGCTTTATAGCAAAATGTAAACTTTCGGTTTATCGGCATTTAAAAATTGCGAATTTTTCCTATAAAACGGTCAATTCACAAATTTTGACATTTCCAGTTGAAGTTTCCAAAACAAGTCAATAGACTTTGTGGGCGTGGTTAAGCCCAGATATTTTTACATCACAAACCTTAATGATTGCCAGTCTATTAACAAGCTCAAATGTCACGTGTTAAATCATGAATAAATCATCTCTCCCAATAATCGCAAAATCAATCTACATCCTTAAATGACAGCCAGGAGACCAACAAATTCTAAATAGCCCGAAAGCTGCAGAACTGTTACAAACAGGTCTAGTTATTCTTTCCAATGGTGTATAACACTTGATTTTTGATCAAAATTGCACGTTTTAAATTTGCAAATTTTGTAATTTCTTCTATACTAACTCTTTAAATCGAAATAGGGTCTCGGAAGATAATTCAATTTGTGTTATTTTGATGTACATGTATATAGAATCTATTGCCGAAATATATATGGAAACCGATTTTTGAATTGTTATTTTGATTTTGATTTTTTTACGATTAAAAATTAATCCAGTTAAAATGATTCAAAGATATTATATATCTTAAATAAAAGGAATGATTGTTCATTTCTCGTTGTGGGCGATGTATGATATGGAATATTTGGAAGGAAATGACAACCTTTAGAATTTTAAATGATATTCTCTTAAGCAAAAATAATGTACAATTGAGAGGACTAGTGGTATAAGGGACGCAACTCTATAAAATACTCTCTTAAAGATGTAAAGCCGCGCTGTTAATTTGATGGCTCTATGTTATACCATGGCAACTTGCCACAAATTGCAGGATCTAATGTTCCTACTACACCTAAATTAAGATTGATAAATAAATAAATAAACAAATTAAAAGTATCAACGATCTGGAAAGTTAATTTAATCCGAGATCAATTTGTATTCTCAAATAAGGTGTTATGTCCCTTTATGACCACAAATTTGTTTTTTCGACGTTTTGTTTTACACACAGATATAAATGTTACAAGAAGAGTTAAGAAGATAATGCAACAGGGCAAAAAGTCAAATTGTGTTAATTTCTTATCGTTAGGGCAAGACAAATTTTGACATTTCCAGTTTAAGTATCGCAACCAATCAAAACAAGCCATTATACTGAGTAGGCGTGATTACGTTCTATTTTAAATGACAGCCAGGAGATATAACACATTCTAAATATCTCGGAAGCTGCACAATTGTTACAAACAGGTCTAGTTATTATTATGGAATTGGATATTATAAATGCAACGTTTCACCCATGCAATAGAAGGGACGCGCACTGCCTTGGTACCGTCTAACGGTTCTAGTTTATAATTTGATTGAATATTTGTTATCGTTAATCTTGTAATTATCTCTTTGATCTCTTTGTAATCTAGTGAAGCCACTCATACTGTATATGACTTACTAATTCGCAATCTCTGATTAAGATTAATCCTAATGGCTTCCCTTCATTTTGTATATAAGAGCTGAAATCAAAGTTGTCATCACTCTTATGCCTAAAGAAGCTACATTAGCGAAATCCGGATCGCATTTTATTGAGGAGCCCCTATATCTTAATGTTTGTAAGTTGTTATTATTTTGAATTAAACATTGTTATATTCTTATAAACTTGGATTTATCATAATGGACCACCGATCCAACTGGCTGTACCCTAGAAGAAATGTTCATCACCTAGTTCCATACCCCGAGAGACATGCAACACAGTCTCACCAGCATCACTACAGGCCTCATCAGAATTCCAGATTTAACAGACAACCATATCATCATAGACAGAGACATGACACAACTAATCCTATTGTGAAGATGTTTTTCAACTTATTCAGTGTCTTCACCATGCTTCTATAATTTCAAAACAAGTTGATGGTTCGCCAACCCGGGGTTTTTATATAAAATTAATGATCTCAACCGGTTTGTAAAACCAGCT
>JAUJPP010000419.1:0-13539 GCA_030562195.1 Nipponacmea schrenckii
CGAGATATCATCAATATATACATGTATACCAAGTTTCATTAAGATCGGATAAAAATTGTAGCCTCTATTGTGGATACAAACCAAATTTGACGCGTTTTTACTAAGTCAAGTGCAATAACTCAAAAACCGTTCATGCGATAATTTCCATTTTCGAACTTGACCGAGATATTATCAATATATACATGTATACCAAGTTTCATTAAGATCGGATAAAAACTGTAGCCTCTATCGTGGATACAACAAATGTGGACGGACCGACGGACCGACAGACCGACGGACCGACGGACCGACGGACCGACGGACGGACGGACAGGGGCGACGGCAATATACGTCCACATTTCCATGTGGGCGTATAAAAACGAATACTAGTTTTCAAAATAAATGTAAATAACTTGTAAGATTGAAAAACATTGTTTAATTATTAATATTAATTGTTATTGTTATATAAATTGTTAAATAATGAATAATACATGTAGTATAAATAAAATTATCATTGATACATATCGATCTCGTTATATTTTTATACAAGGGAAATAACTCCACTTAATAGATTTCAAGATGGCGGCTAAATCCCATGATCGTTTGTCTCGAGGTACTGTTTATCTCGAAGTATTCTAATAGCACCGCCGACTTCGAGATAACGAGGTTTTACTGTATTATATTCTACAAAAACAAGAGTGATCTTACCGTTAAACATAAAACTTTTGTTTAAAAACAGTTTACCTTAACAAAAGCTGTCATATGTCTTTTAACATAGAGGTATCTTGTTTTAATACACATGTCATTTGACGTATTACAATGGAATTAGACACTTGTTCATTGCATCTAATTATGGCAGCTATTCCCTTCCATAGTAAATAGGTCCAGTCTACACTATGGTCAGTAATAAACCTTCAGATTTTTTTTCTATTGGTTGAAGCTAAATTTGCTGCAGATCCTGCATTTTGAAACAAGGTCTTTGATTTCAATTTGGCCTTAACATGACATCTCTGGCTCTAAAGATTCTATACCAGTGTGTGATTGATGTATTCTGGCCAGTAGTTACCCTTTTTGACTGTGATTGTTTCAGCCTTGGTGACCGGCCATCCTGACTGTACTTTTCCAATATTTGTTTGGAGTGCAGGATCAGTTTTTATCTCATGCTTAATCTTTCAGTAATGTTGACAATATTGATATTTTTCATTGCACTATCTTGCTCATGTTTCTTGCCACAGTAGCTGCAAGGGCAAGCTAGAGTGTCACAATAAGATTTTGAGTGTACATCAGTGCCGTAGATTTATTTTTCCACAATCAATCATTTTTGTAAATAATGTTTTGGTTATGACAAGACTATGCTACACGGCTATTCAACTGGTATCCAACTGTAAACTGTATTGCCATGAATGTGTGGTAATAATAATCATAATTGAAACTTAAACATTTTTAACATCATCACAATTACAAACAATCCAATCATCAAACATTTACGGTAATTTGATCTTTGTTCTAAGTTACAAATCCTGATTTTTAGCAACTTCCACCGATGATGTACTTCCAGTTGACCATGAAAAAGTGTAGTGTTTTGAATGATACCAATACTGAGAAAAATACTATCTGTCTGCATATACTATCCATATGTGAGTTCATGGTTTCAGTTGAATCTTTCATCACACCCAGATCAAGAATTTGAGGAAGATGCCTTCACAAACCCAATTAGTAATACAGCCTGTGCACTTTAAAAATTGCAAAAAAAAATAGGTTAATGCCGCTGTCCTGGTAAAAATTTCCTTATGGATACTGAATTGCCATCTTCATTAGCCCTTAATGTGCAGAAGAGAAGTACCGGTACACAAAATTCCATTCATTTCATTTCATTTTCTGTGCTATGGCCCTCTTGGTAAGCTGGCTGAAATTGTTTTGGTCGTTGATTGAGGTTGAGATGATGAAGAATGATCTGATAGCAGGGTTCTGTCTATTTCAATATTGGTGAGCCTTGTCATGTGCAGCCCCCTCAATGAGTTGTGTGAATACTGCTGATGTATATAGATCAATGAATATTGCAGCATACAGCAACTTGAATCATCAACATGTGGGTTTGAAATCTCCTGCTACTACAAGGTGCTTTTGAATTCTGATATTAAGCATGCAACTAGTATTTTGTTGTTCAGACTATGGACGTCTGTATTTTAGTATTATATTTAGAACTTTTGACATTGTAATCTAAAATTACCATTGATTTGAAAGAGTCACATGTCTAGGATAAGTTTGTAGCATGAAAGACGAAGGTAAGTTTGCAGTCAGGGTTTTGTTTTTATCAGTCCATTATCCAATCCATTGACTGAGCATAAAAATTTCAAACAGTTGAGTAAGGCTATGAAAAGAAAATATCTTGGTTCTCAGGCAATTACCTCGGGAAAAAAAGTTGCGGGTTTAATTTTTTTTTTTTTTTCTCCAAATTACCTCCCCTCAATCAAAATAAAAAGCATAATATTTCGACATTATTGAAAGCGGTGTTGCGTGTGGGACCGTAAAACTAGTACTTCTCTATTGCCGAACGAGAAAAAGTCGGCCTTGATGCGAAAGCTAGTTTTCATCTGGGCACTAGGTTCCGGAAACTTAATGGTTTGACAATTTAACTAGTGGAAATACAGAAAAGCTAGCTTAGGCCACACCAAATGGATTAATTGGTCGACGGATTTGGCGCACAGAAAAAATCAAAAATAGAATTTTTTTTTTTTAAAAAAATTGCCGCACGTAATTTTCTGTCTTAAAATCCGACGACCGAAAATTTTCATACGATCAGGTTTTTTGTGGTACTTGATCGCTAAATTCAATGTTATCTAGTTTTTTTTTAATTTTTTCTTATCGTCATCTGAAGAAATATGTCCCTTCTCATGTGTGCAAAGAGGTATTAATCTTTATCATTACTTCTATGTGTGTGTATTAACTCGCCCACCGGAAACCCGATCAATTGGACCGTTTTCTTAGACAATTCGACCAAGAGATGTTAACGGCCACATGATAAAGATTGTCATAGATATAACAAGGTCGTTCAGGGTCCGAATTAATTTATTTTTTTGCATGGCAGTGTTTTGCTCTATAGAACAAAATTGGATAGCAATTTAGAATTTGTGGAGCAGTTTGTCTCTGAGAATAACAAAATTTGACAAAACAGAGACACCTTAATTTTTAGTGCTAAAAATGTTTATTCTAAGATATTGTCTCTACCGTACTGAGGCTATGAAAACTATTTATGTATTTCTTTAATATGGGCTTTTAGTGATTTGTACAAATCGAAGCAGCTTGCATAAATAATCTATGAACTATCAGAAATGTTGAAAGACAACACGTGAACAGTGCATATTTACGAGAATCTGCGAGGTGGTTGCATTCGATTTTTGCTCCCGGGGTGACACCACCAATATGATTTCAATAGAAAACGACACTCATCGAACGCGCCCAAACGTCCAAACAGACAATCAAACAATTGCAACACTATTCATAAAATGTGCCGGCAAAGTAAATTCCATTACTCGGGCACCGGACAAGTAGTTTATTTCCAAATCTTTCATTAATTCGAAAATCGTATGTATCGCTAAAAATACTGCACTTCTGCACGAAAAATACATCGCTTTGTATTTCGAACCCTGCCGTATTAACTGCATGATCAAACGCATATTCTGATCTGACCGGAGGTGATTCTATTACTGACTAAGATAGTGAATAACGGATTAACAGTTAATTCTCGGTTTTGTTTTCATGAACACTCTTCTATTTTGATATACCAGAATCTGAGGAAAAAAAAAAATATCCAAAAAAAAAAAAGATAATAAAAAATCGCTCACTCGCTCCCTTTTTTCCAGCTGAAAATCCGTAGACCAATTGTTTTGTTTGGGGTGGCCTTAAAGCCGGCTTCTAGGCCAAGTGGAAACACAGTTATTGTTAATGATTAATGGCATATTAATGAAGTGATCATTGTCATTTTCTGTTGATACTAATTGACTCATGTCAATTAATGTCTCATCAATATAAATGTTCAGACCAGGGCTGTTGATTTATTTTTTTCCCAGCCGGACATTTTTTTAACGATGTTTTGTTGATGTCAAAACTACTACACTAAGTACTATTCAACTAGTATCCAACTGTAAAATGTATTTCAATGCATGAATGTTTAGTTATATTCATCATAATTGGGACTTTAATTTTCTGAACATACTGTCATACATCACATCACAATAACAAAACAATCCGATCATCAAATATTTACAGTTAAATTTAATATTTTTTACGAAGTTACAAATGCCGATTTTTAGTTAACTTTCACCGACGATGTACTTCCGGTTGAACATGAGAAAAACGAAGGGTTTTGAATGACACCAATACTGAGAAAAACGACAGTAAATTTTCTCGCGGTCTTTCCGATTTGTCTATAAATAGTAACTGTTTCATATGCTACTAGTAAGCAGAAAAAAACCCAATAAAACTGATAAAACTACGCACATTTTTTGCAAGGATTAGTAAAATTTCAATACTAAATAACCTGCCAATGACATTTAATTGAACTTTCTGTTAACTTTATAATTGTTACCGTATATTTCCGTGTATAATGCGCAGGTTTTTGCCATAAAATGGGCCCAACAAAGAGGGGGTGCGCACTATATATGGGTAAATAAATTTGGAGTATTTTTTCCCAACGAAAATGCCGCAAGTCGATGTTAAGGATCCGCCATTTTGTCTTCCTTCATCGACACTCGCGGTAAAATTGATTTGTGTAAAAGATTGAATTATGATTTTAATAACGGCCCAATATGATTAATATCTTATAAATTAAATATTTATTGTTAAATATTTGAACAAAACTAAAATGATTCAAGTTAATAACTTTGTTTTTAAAATGGAAAATGTTACGTGAAGACGAGAGGTACCAACAAAAATAATGTTCACGGGCAAAGCATTTTCAATGGCTTTTATAGTAGGAACAATGGATTGTCATGCTTGATGACATGCCTCAATACGTAATCGAGTCTTGCCTGAATATAAATACGGTTGCAAGAATAAGTGGGTTTTAATATAATCCATTGTTTTCCTAATTATTCATCAGATATGATACACAAGGTTCACGCCGTCAATTTTTTCATTTCCGTTGAGAGGCAATACTAGTTGATAAATCTATGCAGGGGGTAAAAGCAGACGATAAAAATAAACTATTGAGCGAATCGTGTCACTCCAGCGATGATTAAAGACTTAATTAAGAAAGACAATGATATTTATTTACGTTAAACAAACGAAACAATCACAATTAAGTATTCACACAAAAGGAACTGACGCAATATCATGATTATTATTCGCATTATGATTACTAGTATAATGGGGCCTATTAGTCTTACACCAACCGTTAGACCTTCGAATTCCTGTCAATGATATCATCTTCAATACGTCTAAGTTTACCGGGTAATTGCACATTTTTCTTCAAGATAAATATCATCCTCGGTAGCGTCCATAGCATTAAAAATACCTAATCAGGTGAGAAGCGTAATAGAGCGGTATCTCAGTTAAGTCGTGTACAATTTATCGATTAGTATAATAATCAAGTATTCACACAAAATGAACTGACGCAATATCATGATTATTATTCGCATTATGATTACAAGTATAATCGGGCCTATTAGTCTTACACCAAGTCAGTTACCGTTAGCCCTTCGAATTCCTGTCAATGATATCTTCTTCAATACGTCAAAGTTTACCGGGTAATTGCACATTTTTCTTCAAGATGAATATCATCCTCAGTACCGTAAATTAATAGCATGATACATGATTTATAAATAACACTCAATAATACCATTACGAGAGATTAGAAGCAATAACTACGGGATTAAAATGGATTTTATTATAAAAATAAATAGTAGAAACGTAAGTTGCAGTGGAACATTGTTTATTATAAAAAAAATCTATGAATGGTGACTTACGTATTGACAACTATTTCCTGATATCGGTGTCTGTGAAATGTCAACTTAAAGTCGTATTTTTGCCGCGAAAAGGGGTGCGCACTATACATGGGTAAATGAATTTTCCCCGATTTCGCGGAGGCAAGGAAGGGGTGCGCATTATACATGCCTGCGCACTATATTCGGAATTATACGGTAAAAAGAAGAATTCTCAATGACCGGCAAGCTATCATCGTCAAAAATTCTATGTGAGGGCCGACATTTTCTTCGTCATGTTTACGTTGGTACTGATGAAATCGGAAGACAATTATCGTAAAATAAACTTGATATACAATTATATCGATGGATAATGACCGGTTAAAATTTGACGGCATAACTATAGGATTAAACACATAACAGATTATCGTGTCAACTGTTTGTTAAAAGTAAGTAGTTTGAGATAGTAAATCTCTTTGAACTGGAAGCGTTTTCCGGGAGCCGATTAATAATTGTCAATAAATTCATTGTTAATAAACCTCTTACAGTTAATCTCTTAATTAACTTAATTAAATGACCGGTAGTGTTAAGAATTTTAATGACTAAACGTGATAGTTAGGTAATTTAATTTTTGATTATTTTTTTGTCACTGACCTATACTTGATGTCCGGCGGAGCCTATTTGCAAACGGTCATTTTGGATGACTGCCAATCATGTCCGGCATATAGAGCCAAATCAACAGCCCTGGTTCACACTAATTTTCATTCAAATCAAATGAAAAATGTTGTCTCCATCTTGTGCACAAGTCTATTTCGACCTTGCTTCTATTGCACACAAAATAAAATTTTCATGCAATTTTATCAAGTCGAGGGCAATACTCAAGAACAGTTTTTTCAAAAAATTGTCAAATTTGAACTTGACTGCCGTAAATTCCAATGCTCTCACAAAGTTTTATAACAAGCGGTTGCCTAGCAAGATACGCCCACTTGTCAAAAACTCTTAAGATTATTTAGGTCTAATCCAAGTTCTCGATAATATAAATGTTCACACCAAATTTCATTAAAATCAGATGAAAACTGTATTGTCTATTGCAATCACAAGCCACGTTTTGACTAAGTCAAGTGCAATAACTCAACAGTATATCAAAATGTCAATTTCGAACTTGACCAAGATGACATCAACTTCAATGATCACACCAAATTTCATTCCAATCAGATGAAAACTGTTGTCTCTATCGTGTTCACAAGTCTATTTCGACACAATTTGACTCAGTCAAAGCCAAGAACTCAAAAAAAAGTTCACCCAAAAATCGTCATGATCAAACTTGTCCAAGTCAATTTTGACGCGTTTTTGCTAAGTCAAGTGCAATTACTCAAATCGCCAATTTCGAACTTGTCCAAGATCTCATCAATATAAATGATCACAGCAAGTTTCATTCAAATCTGATGAAAACTGTAGCCTCTATTGCGTTCACAAGCAATTGTGGACGGACGGACGGACGGACAGGGGTGACGACAATATACGACCACATTATAATGTGGGCATATAAAAATCCATCCACAATAAAATTTTCACACGATCAAGGGCAATAACTTGCAAACGTTTCAAGGAAAAATAGCAATATTCAAACTTGACCAGTATCTAATAAATTCAAATGCTAACACCAAGTTTCATCAAAATCCATTAAAATTGCAGCTTCTATAGAACCCAAAATAAAATTTTGGGATGATTTTACTATGTCGAGGCCCTCGAGGGCAATAACTCAGAAATCATTCATTGAAAAATGGTCAAATTTAAATTTGACTGCTGTCTTATCAGTTCAAATGCTCACACCAAGTTTCAGCCAAATCAATTGAAAATTGTACCTCCTATTGAACCTACAATAAAATTTTGATGCAATTTTACTCAGTCAAGATCAATAACTCGCAACTGTTCATCAAAAAAAGGTAACATTCAAAGTTGATTGCCGTCTTATCAATTCAAATGCTCACACCAAGTTTCGTCAAAATCCATTGAAAATTGTAGCTAGTATTGCACCCACAATCAAATTTTGACCTGATTTACTAAGTCAAGGACAATAAAGCTGTGTTTACACCTAAAGCGGTTTCGCACCGTTTTCCGTGAATCGTTTCCGGGAAAACCCTCCCTCTCCCAACGGTAAAAAGGAGTGTGTTCACACTGTATAACGATCTAGTCCCAACGATAAAACCATTCACACGTATAACGTTCTACCCCTGTGCAATGTGAAAGTTACCCCCCTTTCGAATTGTTTAAGAGTTATCTTAACTTCTCACCCTGTCGGTCAAGTGAAACTCAATAGTTCTTCTGCCCAAGGGCAAGTCAATTTTCTGCGCCTTAGATTCCAACCATTCCTATTTCGGCATAATGATTACGAAATCATAGGCTAATTACGATTTTAATTTATTTTAATTACGATTTACGACCATATGCAGCTTAAAAACCAAGATTAGAAGGAATAATTGTGTGTACAATCAGCCATATCGCTACATTGCTACATTAACTTTGCTATTAATAGTTCAGGGATTGTAAAAAGGTTTTCTAAACTTTTTATGGGTATTGGGGACACTGATCGCATCAATGTGCGCCATTCCGACTTTACCTGATGGGACTACTAAAAGATTTAGACAATTTCTTTAATGAATGGTTATCAAGACTATAGTAGTACAATTAAAACCATTGGAATCTCTATAAAGCAAAGGGCAAGTTGCAATCATGTGGGGCAAGCTGAGTGTTACTACACTGAACTTCTTCAAACACAGATACCAATTTAATATGAAAGAAAACACTGTTTGCGCATGTGTCGCACTCAGCTGTTCACACACTTTGTTTTATCGTTGGGAGCTTAAACGATATAGCTGGAACGTTTCGAAAACGTTAAAATTAGTGATCGGCACCGAACGTTGGGAAAGCGTTATAAGAAGTGCTGTGTGTGAACAGGTATATCGTTATAAGTCTGAAAACTGTTCCCAGCATTAAAAGGCCTGTGTGTGAACACAGTTTAATTCAAAAAGCGTTCATTGAAAAAGCATCAATTTCGAACTTGACCTCTGTCTTATCAATTCCAATGCCAAAAGTATCTTTCACACAGATACCTAATTACTTTGGCCTGTTACCCTATGAAAATAGGACGTTTCGGCCTTTTAGTTAAAATAAATTTGGGTTGAGGTTGTGTAACCTTTAATTCACAACACAATGGCCACATCAAGTTTGTAAAGTGCAAACCCTGACTGGAGTATAATAATAATAATAATAAGTAGAACTGTACGCCTAACGGCACTAAAGCAGTGCGTACCATTCAGTAAACCAACAACGTATTAAGAATTTTTGAAATTAATTGATTAAATTTTGAAAATTTTTTGAACCCGTCCTCAGTCTATTTCATCTAAGGGACATAACACATTATGATTTGCTATATGAAATTACAGATCACAAAGATTGTATAAGTTGCTGGGTGTATCTTTTATCTAAATAAAACTGTCATTTCAAATAAAGATTTATCTCTTATCATTCAATATGTCATTCATTATAACATTAGGTAATATAAACATAGGATCCTGCAATTTGTCGCAAGTTGACTAGGTATAACAAATTAACAGCGCAACTTTACATCTTTAAGTGTATATTATATTATATTATATTATAATTGCGTCCCTTAGACCACTATTCCACTCAACTGGAATGGTTTCCATATATATTTCGGCAATTGGTTATAGATTCTATATACATCAAAATAACACAAATCGAATTATCCCCCCAGAACCTATTTCGTTTTAAAAGAAAAACACGCACCGTTAGTATAGAAGAAATGACAAAATTTGGAACTTTTTAAAAGCGCAATTTTGATTAAAATACCAAGTGTGGTATATTAATAGAAAAATGAGAATAAGCGTAAAAGGAATCTGTAAGAAATTTTGTCCTATGTAAATAAGGTCACGTGATAGAGCTCTTTAAAGTAAAAATTTCGTGATTTTCAATTGGCTGAAAAAGCGGAAGTAAACATCGGGCAACAAAAGTGAAGATACTATTGGGCAGATATAATCAAGGGCAAAAACCTTTTGTTCAGGTCAAAATGCACTGCAATAACTAGAATTGCTTACAATTATGAACATATTTCAACAATCTTAGAATATTTTGGAGCTCAAATATGCAATTGTCAACATCTAGGCAATATATTGAATTTCATATGACCTAGTTTTCGAAGTGATAAACTAATTAGGTCACATCTTCCGTAGCTGTAAAAGATGGCGACAAATATGAAAATTATCAATTTTAGCTATATTTAAGTACAAATATCTCTGAATTTTTTAAGTAGGACAATTTAAAAGATAGCTTGCCAGGCAAGGTAACATACGCCCACTGGCAGCATTGAATTTGAAAAATAAATTGAGCAATAACTCAAAAAACATTCACTGAATTAATATTGAAGTTAAGGGCAAAAACTCAAAAACTTTTCATGGAAAATTGTCAAATTAGAACTTGACCACCATCTTATCTATTTCAATACTCATACCAAGTTTCATCAAATCTATTAAAAAATTGTAGCGTATTTTGCACCCACAAATATTTTTGACGCAATTTTACTAAGTCAAGGGCAATAAGCCAAAAATCATTTGTTAAAAAAAGTCAGAAATTCAAACTTGACTAATGTCTTATCAATTCTGATGCTTACAAAATCCTTTGAAAATTAAAGCTTCTTATTGCAACCACAATAGAATTTTGACGCAATTTTACTAAGTCAAGGGCAATAACTTAAAACAATTCATTGAAAAACTGTCAAATTCAAACTTGACTGAGGCCTAATCAATTCCAATGCTCACACCAAGTTTCATCAACATCCTCTGAAAATTGGAGGATTTATTGCATCGAAACTAAAATTTTGACAAGATTTTTCTAAGTCAAGGGCAATAACTCAAAAAATGTTCATGCAATAATTTCCATTTTCGAACTTGACAGACAGAGATATCATCAATATATACATGTATACCAAGTTTCATTAAGATCGGATAAAAACTGTAGCTTCTATTGTGGATACAACCCGAATTTGACACGTTTTTACTAAGTCAAGGGCAATAACTCAAAAACCGCTCATGCGATTATTTCTATTTTCGAACTTGACCGAGATATCATCAATATATACATGTATACCAAGTTTCATTAAGATCGGATAAAAACTGTAGCCTCTATTGTGGATACAACCCAAATTTGACACGTTTTTACTAAGTCAAGGGCAATAACTCAAAAACCGCTCATGCGATTATTTCTATTTTCGAATTTGACCGAGATATCATCAATATATACATGTATACCAAGTTTCATTAAGATCGGATAAAAACTGTAGCCTCTATTGTGGATACAACCAAAATTTGACGCGTACTAGTAAGTCAAGGGCAATAACTCAAAAACCGCTCATGCGATTATTTCTTTTTTCGAACTTGAGTGAGATATCATCAATATATACATGAATACCAAGTTTCATTAAGATCGGATAAAAACTGTAGCCTCTATTGTGGATACAACCCAAATTTGACGGGTTTTTACTAAGTCAAGGGCAATAACTCAAAAAACGTTCATGCGATAATTTCCATTTTCGACCTTGACAGAGATATCATCAATATATACATGTATACCAAGTTTCATTAATATGGGATAAAAACTGTAGCCTCTATTGTAGATACAAACCAAATTTGACACGTTTTTACAAAGTCAAGTGCAATAACTCAAAAACAGTTCATGCAATAATTTCCATTTTCGAACTTGACCGAAATATCATCAATATATATATGTATACCAAGTTTCATTAAGATCGGATAAAAACTGTAGCCTCTATCATGGATACAACAAATGTGGACGGACAGGGGCGACGGCAATATACGTCCACATTTCTATGTGGGCGTATAAAAATACCTTCATGTAGACAATATAATAAACATTATTTGACCTAATTTTCAATGTCATAGATTAAGTGGGTCATCCCTTCCGTAGGCATAAAATTCAAATTCAAATATTTTAAAAAAAATCGAAATTCAAAAATCGTTCACCATAGAATGTGGCCAATGATCAAATGTATCCATGTATCCAATTTCATCGAAATCGGTCAATCAACAGTGCCTAAATTAGGACTTGAAAAATTCAAAATGGCGGCCAATATGGCAGCTGGAGCTAATTTTTTAGGTCAAATCGATTATTCGTAAAACTGTTTGCACTTTTCACCTAGCTGTTATAGACCGGAACTTACTTAATAACGTCATTTGAGGCCAAACCGGAAGTTGAAAATTGTTTTTTCAAATTTTGTTACAATTGAAATCATATCGCCTTTCAACTGGTGAAGTTTTAAAATTCCGCCACTTATATTAAGCGAGAAATCAGGGTTTGAATTTTTTTACGCTGAAGATATTTAAATTGCATATCGTAGGTAGAGGATGTAATCCAATTGCATAAAACCTAAAATTGTTAGTTGACAAATATGAAAATGCGATCGAAATCGAACTGACAATAAAGATTCAAGAGTACCAGTAAAAAAACCTCAATCTCACATCCGGTCGGAGACAGAACTTCCGGTTTTGTTTTATTTGATAATAGTAATTATTTTAAGATCACCTAAGAAGTCAAAATGTCTGTACCTCTTACAAGTACGTCTGCAAGAATCCCCCCCCCCCTTTTTTCTGGAAAAAGTATAATCAAAACTTGGGACTAGATTATAAATTATGTTCAGTTGTATATCAAGTCTATTTTACGATAATTGTCTTCCGATTTCATCAGTACCAAAGTAAACATGACGAAGAAAATGTCGGCCCTCACATAGAATTTTTGAAGATGATAGCTTGCCGGTCATTGAGAATTCTTCTTTTTAACAATTATAAAGTTGACAGAAAGTTCAATTAAATGTCATTGGCAGGTTATTTAGTATTGAAATTTTACTAATCCTTGCAAAAAATGTGTGTAGTTTTATCAGTTTTATTGGTTTTTTTCTGCTTACTAGTAGCATATGAAACAGTTACTATTTATAGACAAATCGGAAAGACCACGAGAAAATTTACCGTCGTTTTTCTCAGTATTGGTGTCATTCAAAACCCTTCGTTTTTCTCATATTCAACCGGAAGTACATCGTCGGTGAAAGTTCACTAAAAATCATAAGCATTTGTAACTTCGTAAAAAATATAAAATTTAACTGTCAATATTTGATGATCGGATTGTTTTGTTATTGTGATGTGATGTATGACAGTATGTTCAGAAAATTAAAGTCCCAATTATGATGAATATAACTAAACATTCATGCATTGAAATACATTTTACAGTTGGATACTAGTTGAATAGTACTTAGTGAAGTAGTTTTGACATCAACAAAACATCATTAAAAAAATGTAAATAAACAGCCCTGGTTGTAAGCATGTTTATACCCTTGATCGCTGAAGATAATTTATGATTCTTACTCAAGTTTGAAGCCATTTGTACATCCTATATTTGGGGTTCTTGATTGTGGTGCTTGCTCTGGTTGTAACTCCATATCATTATGTCATGTTGATCAATGGCAAGTCCTTTCTTATTGTGCAGAGCTTACAATGTGATAGCTGCCTATTTAGTTAAGTTGCTTGGTCACTTTCTTAAACAATCCTACTTT
>JAUJPP010000420.1:0-12974 GCA_030562195.1 Nipponacmea schrenckii
GTACTTTAAGTGAAATGGTTTTAAAAAGAAGAACACTGTTGAATGGTGACACTGAATATTTTATAAAATGGACTGGGCTGCCATCTACAATGAATTCATGGGTTTTAGAGCAGAATTTAGACGATAACGCCTGGGATTATTTAAACGAGAACGAGTGTAAAATAGAGTGTCAAGAATGTGGTGGATATGCATATTATGCGGATAGATTTAATCGTTATTAATCGTGTGTGTGTTGACTTTTCTTCTTTAAGCCTCGAGGACGAGATTTTTCACGGAAGGGGCGTATTATGACAGTGTGATGTTATAGAAACTAATCAGCCCTAGACTCTCCAATAGTAACAGAAGCTTAATTACATTAATCCATTTATTCCTGTTATTACCTTATTCAACTGTCAGCTAAACATTTCATTTTAAACAGCTTTAATCTTTTTATGTTTTAATTGTCTATTGTTTCACTAAATCTTGGATTTACCAGATCAACCATTCAGACGGACTATGCCAATGTATATGGAAATATTGTAACCATTAGTATTTTAACAGGATCAAGTGCATCTTGGATTGGCCAGAACACCTATGCAGACGGACAACGCCGATGTATTTGTAAATATTGTATCCAGATATTATTAAACAGTTTTAAGTTCTTTATCATAGTTTTAGTGTATTTTCTCACTACTACAGCCTTTAAACTCATTCTTTTTAAAAGTGAGGCTTGTCACTTCTTTCACTTAAATTCATACAGTACAAAATTTTGACAACACCTAATTCATACATAATTCATACATACGATTTGTTTTTCTTTAGTTAACAAGCCAATTTTTGTTTCACAAAACCAATAGCTGAATGATAGTCATGTAAATATGTGAATGACAGACTCATACAAGATATTTAATAAAAATCTGAAACTTAGCAATAAGAGGATTAATTAAAAACTATAAATAATATACATCTTGTTAGAGGTCTCATATATATTAGAAATTATAATTTAATCATCATATATAATTACATTTACTATTTAGTTTTTTAACATGCATAAAAATATTGGAGAACAAAATTGACAAAAATTTAAAGATTAAAATTCACACTACCTTTTTTTATCTACTATTGTAATTTTTTTTCTTAATATGCTATTCTCCAAGTGGACTCCTAAGTGTGCTCTTTCGAATTATTTTGAAATGAAAATCATTTAAAGAGGGGTGCAAAACGACTTACGAGTTTTTCTTAATTTTAAAATAAAAAAAAAGTTTGTTAATGATAATATTAATATCTTTACTGGGATGAAAACTGAGTTTGTTTATCAATAAATATTTGTTAATGATAATATTAATATCTTTACTGGGATGAAAACTGAGTTTGTTTATCAATAAATATTTTTTTTAATGATAATATTAATATCTTTACTGGGATGAAAACTGAGTTTGTTTATCAATAAATATTTGTTAATGATAATATTAATATCTTTACTGGGATGAAAACTGAGTTTGTTTATCAATAAATATTTGTTTGTTAATGATAATATTAATATCTTTACTGGGATGAAAACTGAGTTTGTTTATCAATAAATATTTGTTAATGATAATATTAATATCTTTACTGGGATGAAAACTGAGTTTGTTTATCAATAAATATTTGTTTGTTAATGATAATAGGATACCAGGAGACATCGATAATCGTTCAGCCGCGGTCCGAGTTAGTAATAAATTGACATGACCTCAATAATATTTTGTCGATCAAAAGACCGTTTCAAAACTAGCCAGTTATAGAAAAATAATTTGTTCAATTGAGAAAGCGAGCTTATTAAAATACGAACTCTATTTTCTCCCGCATTAAGAATTGAACAATTTTCCACCCAATCAGAGAATAGTACTGAAGAAGCGTAGTAAGGTCAGCGGGTCAATTACAGAACACAGCCAATCAGAAGGCCGCTAAAGTTTACACGTCATAGTTCACAAGGTCGCGTTACAGAAAAGCGAAACTAGAACCAAATAAAACACATACCGCTTTCCTTTTCAATAAAAATATTATGAGCTGAAGACCCCAGTGCATTTTAGAGATATTTTTTTAAATAATCTAATCATCTAACTAAGGATTAATAGTTAAAAGAAATCGATGACATGGAAAGTTTTAATATTAAACCCGTACGTTTTCTCAGTGTAATGGTGTTCATGTAGGCCGATTTTATTTCTATTCCAACGGGCAACAAGCGGTGATACGGTTGTGAGTGTACAGCTCACACTTTCCTTTTCTAAACCAAAATCCTTGCCGACGCTATATCAAAGAATATGCTATTTCTAGGATTTAAGCATTCTGAATTTCCGAAAAGGAGAACAAGTACAGAAACATATAAGAGAACTTGTTAAAAACAAAATTTCCATTTATTTTGACATTTCACTATAAAATCAACAATTAAACATTCAAACACATGAGAACCCCCTCCTAATTAACTTATATACACACTAGAAATATTAAAACATATTCAGTCTCTCAAGTTGGACAAGTAAAACTTAAATACAGAATATATAAAAAAATATCTAAGATTCTTCAGATTTATCATCACTATCATATTCATCCACACCTTTCTCTAATTCAATTTCTAATTCTGTTTCCCTATTATTTTTACAATTAAAACATTTTCAAATATCAGTACAAGATAACTTTGAATTGTGGCATGAACACGGTGGCACACCCAGATTTACAAGAGCAAGAAAGAAAATGCAATATGCTTTTGGGTGCAGGATCCTGAGTCATCCAACAAATATCTATTTTATTGTCTCGAATCATCCAACCATGCATGGAGCCAGAATCCATGGCTTGACAGCACTTTTGTGTATTTTGGCTCGATAATTCGCACGCTTCAAATGATGTGTCAAGGCATCTTTTGTGAGTGGCAAGCTCTTTTCATTTGGGGATTTTGTGCAAAACAGCTTTTATCAAGCTTTATTCGCACTTATGCAACTTGAAATGCCATACAACTGACAAACAAAATATTCAAACAATGAAATAGTTTTTTCTGAGTTTGTAAAATCAAAATTACTACCTAAGACTAAAAAATGGCATGAATTCAAATAAGAGCTTCACACACTCTTTGTCCAAGTTTGTCACTAATTTTTTTTTCAAGTCTACAATCAGATGTTTTCTCCCCACCCCTGTCACAATATAAATGAGAGTATATAAGTCTCCGAAAACTAGTTGATATAACAACAACATCTGTTTCTGGACTTTTTATGAGAAAGGTGCTGAGGCCTGCATAGAATTTATAATGCCAATATTGTGTCCAGTGATGGGCAATGACCTAGCCTATTTAGCAATGATAAAAGCTGGGAGGTTCCTGTCAGGTGCTTTCTTGTCAAGCCAGGACACAAAGACTTTGGAGTAGATTTTCTACCATTTGATGATAAGTATATAAGATCCGGGTATAACAATAAAACTTTAGGAAAAGTGTCCTCTGGAATGTCCACATATCTATCTAATAATATCGGTTCATCTGATTTTCCAATAATCTTGTAAATAAAGCTAAATAGCATGATTTGTACCACTGACTTTGAGGCTTTAGTAGTTCAGACGTTAAATTTTCGCAACCTCCAACAAATTACCTGAAACAAAAAAAAAAAAGGAACAATGATAGGTTTCTGAAGCTAATAATGAATTTGAAGGAGAATCATGGAAAATATGAGCCACTTTTCTAAGAGTTGAATAAAGAAAAGGACAGTATCATGAAGTTCTAACTCAGGTTGATTTTAGTGATCCAGTGATCTAATTGGTCAATCACTAAAATTGTAACCTTAGACTAATTAACCAATCAGATAAAATAATAATAATAATCTGGATATTATCTTAGCCAAATTCAAAGATCAAACTCCTGTTTTACAATATATTGGCTATTAAATTTCAATTTAAGGACTGGTCTTTGCCACCACTTTCATCTACTGATTGAAACTTGAACATAAATTATGATGCAAGTCTTATAAATTTCATAATAATTAGTGTCATTAAATTGTCATAAGAAGAATGATAATATATAGGCCTATTACTAATAGATCTACATATTATCATTGTTCTTAATTCTAAATAATGGCAATATAATTATTTTTGGTTTATGTTCAAGTATTAAACCCAGTCCCTAAAAATAACTAACAAAAAAGCCATTTTGGAAAATTGTGTTAGCTTGTTAGTTTTTAGGTAGGCCTACTAATGTTACTTACCACCTGTTATGGTCTGTGCCTGTTACAACTTATCTCGAACTCTTTTCCTAAAAGACGTCTCCTTGTTACAAATAATGCAGACAGGTGGTATAACGGAGCGTCTGGAAAAAGTCGAACTTGACAACTTTCCATGGTCTGAGAGACAGCCTTTTTTAGAACACCTTTTTTTCAGCAGATTTTATACGTATTTCGTCCGTGAAACGAATGTAACATGAGAATGATTTCCAAAAGTTTTATTGTCACATTCCGAAAGCGCTTTGTCTAGAAGTAGAAATTCACTGTTCTTTTCTGCTAAAATGTCTATTCCGTCTAATTCTTTGAACGTAGACACTGAGTTTCTGTAAATGCTTTGATTTCACCCTGGGTCACAGAATCAAAATGGATTCTGCATGTTGAAAACTGTGAAGTTGTAAACAAAGAAAACACGGCGAACTGGCGACCTCTCAACCTTTTGACCTACTTTAAGCCTTACGATTGGCCGATTGAATCACGTGATGTTACTGAACCAAATCACCGCGTAATTCAAAATACCATGCCATTACGTTAAATAATACGTACAATTCTTCGATATTTCTTTCAATCGTTAAAGAGTTCAATCTATAAATAATTTCTGGTATTTTCTCATAAGTATCTGAGTGGATTTATGGACAGTTATAAATTTATTACTCACTCGGAGCGAATTCTTTGAAAGAAAGACTTTATATGCGTAGGCTCATAGTCTACAGTCGATAAGACTGTCGTCAAGATATTGATTCTCACTATTTTACATGTCATAATAACATTGTTTGACGAATGCACTGCATACTTTGATAATATAATAACACAAACACAAACCTTCGTGAAATATAAAAAGAAAGAAATTTAAGCTGTAGAAGTGACAAGATCGACATAATTTATTAAATTTTAGACTCGACAATCCAGTCCTTCTGATATCTATGTAATAGTAATTAGTCTGGGTGACAGAGACTACAATTCGCGGGTTTATTGAATTCACGCGTTCGGATTGGTTGTGACGTCAAAAAGGGGAGGTCTGTCGAATTGTCAATATTGTCGGCTGGAAAATAAGTACAAGACTGTTACCCTGAAGTTTTATACTATATCTCGGCCAAAAATTGTCCGATCAGCACCAAAATCAATAGGGATCCTCTTTGTAATGTTATTAACCCATATAACAAAAATCAAAAGGATCCATTGTGAATTGTAGACTGTAGAGTGAGTACAAGAAAAACAGACACACACACACACACAGACAGACAGACAGACAGGGGTGATCACAATATACGACCAAAATACATTTTGGGCGTATAAAAATAAATAAATCGCGAACTATATTTCCAGCGTATGTGCATTCCTAAAGTGATTGGGCTCTTGCTGAGCTAAAATTTGTGACATTACAAAAAATACAAGTAATCTAGCAATTGTCAATGTGTACATTGAAGTTAAGAGCAAAATTTGTATTGTTAGTCATTCAAAAAAATATTTGTCAATTTGAAAATCTATTTATACCAAAAAATGATGATGTCCGAAAATAGCACCCTATTACCTGACAAAAACATCACGTGACCACTAGGTCCGGTTGCTAGCCAAAAATAAGTGACAAAATAGTTAAAAAAAACACAATTTTTTTTGTCATACCATCTATCTGAATGCTTTGTTTTTACGTTATAGGAAGGAAATCTTTAATTATGTTGAACTTTTGAGTGCCAAACAAATATTTTATTATTGTATGGATGGACAGTTGTGTATTGGTTTAGTTCAAGACAACCTGAAAAAATTAGGGCCTTTGCCTTTCTGCCCATACAGAGTTACTTTAATATATAAATCCACGACTCAAAAGTAAAACCATTTTGCACCTCCTTCTATAAAACTCAAAGGCTTCCTTTTTACTACTAGGCTAGTCATACATACATAGCTCCCAAATAGACTCAAAGTCGAGAGTGGGCCTATTAAGCAATTCCAATTCATGCAGGGGACGGAAGAAGAAAATAACTCACAACATGTTTAATGATAATGATATGAAAAGGCTATACAGTTGCAAATTTTTGCACCCTTGTAGTGATGATTAACAGAAATGAGTCTACTTATAATAAACTTAGACTATAAAAATGCTGAGAACGCATTTTCTCGCTCTTACATGCTATATTCTGGCGAGAACAGACATTTTATTTACTCTTGAACACGGAGAGAATCAGCGCCACTACGGTAAAAAAATTGATACATACTTTCACAGAAAGATGTTGAGCTACGTACCATCTGGGCAACAAAGAATGACACTACTGTTGTTGTCAAACTTCAAAGGCAATAATTTATAATTTTCGGCTTGTTCAAAGGTAGAGAATTACATTTTGATTTGTGGTCGAGGGTAGAAGGAAGGTGTGTCAAGCTTTGGAGTAGAGCCTTATGGCCGATGAAGGAAGTGACGTGGATATAGGGGGGGGGGGGTACTTTTTGTGCAATGTGGTAGGCCTACTGTGTACGTTGAGGTTTAGGAGGAAGTGACAACAAGGGAAGTAACTCTGTGTTTTTGAACCGGATGTTGCCTCTCTCCCTAGTGTAATAAACAAAATCTAAATCGTATTATCTCTGCACAGTATTTTTGCTGTTTTTCGAGAATTTTTCGTGTGCCAGTTTGTGTATGTTAACTGTTAACTGTTTTGATCCCAGTCATAGCCTACATAGGCCTACTTCTCCTTCCCAGCTGAGTGGAGAAGTGTAACAACAGTTACATTTTTAGAAGTTCCTATTTACTCTATTATTCTCAAAGGAATCTGTTCAAAAACGTAACGATCCCTCGGGGTTTGAAGACGAGTACAGTCAGTTGGTTTATAAGATTTTGAAATCCAAAGATAGCATTCATCCGAGAGGTATAGACCACCATACTCCTTGCGTAAAAAGTAGTCGAAAATGGCCAACTTACTGAGAAATTTAGTGTATTTTTAGATGAGTTTCCTGTTCAATTGGATTTATTTTTGCAGATTCTTGTTATAGCTTGTTCACACAAACAGGGAACTTTTTTAGAATGTGTCATGGTTTTGCCAACTTGCAAGGTTTACCTTGCCCTTAAAGGAATAGTATAAATTCATGTTGATGAAAGAATATCATTGTGTTGGATTTAAGTTTGATGTACACTGGAATTAATAAAAACTCTAATAATAAAAGATCATAATTTCTGAAGATTAATTCTCCTTAATTGAAAATAAATACAATGTTATCATAGAATATTTTATTAAAGGTTTGGTAAATGGTTATAAATTCTAAAATATAATTTGTGACTGTAATATACAAGGTTAGGAGGATTGGTGATGGTGTTTTGAAAAGCTTAGAGTTTACTCTATCTGATGTGAAACGATAGTTTTAGGTTTTAAAATCCCTTTGATAAACTAGAACTACAATTAGTATTGTAAGTTGATAAAATGCTTACCTTTAGAACAAAGACATTCCAACCATCTGCTTCACATGGTGGACCTTCTCAATACTCCATCTTGATCCCAACCAGTAACAAATCTATTAGCAAGAAATATGCTATAAATGGAAATTGATACAATATATGAACAATAGTATTTTACTATTTCTACATTAAAAATGTCATGTCTCATCTCATTCAAACTGCACGGACTTTCCGTATCAGTTGTCCAAGATACAGTCTTAGCCTTCCAGTGCGTGAAGGTTATATAATAGCATACCGATGCAATATTTAGTCCTAGCCTTCCAGTACACGACACTAAGTGAAAGGTATTTTTTTAGGATTTTCTCCATTAGCTTTATTTTTTAAATTCGAATGACTTGTTTTATTTTAATATATATATTTGTATATTTATTTCATGTTCTTTTTCAGAAAAAGCATGGATAGTTTTGGTTTCTCTTTTCGAGAAATATCATTTGAAACCTGCAGAGATATATATGGTGGACTATGGCTGCCATAGCAAAAACAATCTTTACTTATATTTTGAATAATTTAACTTTTTTAAAGATTATTTTTGATAAATTTTATTCATTCATTTCATTAATTTCTTTAATTTTTTTAAAGTTTATTTTAATATCTTTAAATTTTTTTTTGATATCTTTATTTTTTTTAATTTCTTTATTTTTTAAAATTGTATTTTATTTTTTATTTTTTTATTTTATTTTTGAAATTTTGAAATTTTTAAAAAAAATTTAATTTGATTTGTTATGTTTTATTTTATTTTATTTTTTATATTTTATTTTATTTTTTATATTTCATTTCATTTCATTTCATGTTTCATATTTTATTTTATTTTCCATTTCAAAATTTCTCTATAAAAAAAAAAAAAATCGTTTCCCCCTTTTAACCATAAGCCTAGGGCTGCCATAGTGTCTTGGTTATCAAGTCTTTAACACATTATTCATTTTCCGTGAGTTGTCTCTCTTTATTAGTACTTGTTATTTAAGACTACCTTTGGATAGAGGTAAAATGTCAAATAACAAAAGAAAGTGGGGGGATCTGAAAAAGGATCTGACGGATCGCCGGAAGGGCGTAAAACGAGTGGATATTAGTACCACCTTAACTGTCCAAAGGTTATCCGAAAATGTAGAAGGAAAGTGTCTGAAATACCGGAGATTAGGACCGCTGACAATGGTTAAAATTGGAGGAGAAATGACATTTACAGCCATCGAAGAAGCATGCATTGACGCATTTGACATATCTCCCTGAACTCATGGGTGCGATGTCATGGCAGGAGAACGCGACCCTTCTCTGAAAGAAATTGTTCAAATAAAAAATCTGAACAAAGTCGTCCACGTCAGATTCTTTCTTAATGATTCGGATAGTAGGCCTAAAATAATCAACGAAAGATTAAAGCCAAGTCCAATGCTTCGTGTAGAAACCTCTAGCACCAGTACTAATAGAAGTATAATCAGTTTTCCCTCTACTTCCACAAAGTCAGAAATTAAGTATCCTGTATCTATTTCATTGTCTCAAATGTTGAAAGTGGGAAAATTAATTAAACCAGAGTTTGCTGAAAGGGAGGTAATAGATGTAAAGGGAGGTAATAGATGTAAAACTGGAAGAATTTGGCATCGAAAAAATCGGCGCCTTTAAAAGATGTTAAACTATCTGTATGTAAGGAAAGCTTCGCTAAAGGTGGTTTTCGTGCTGCATACAATGCAAAACCCCTTTCAGGTCTCTGCACATCAACCAAATATGTTGTAAAGAAATATTTGCTGGAACAAATTCCCAACATACTCACTATGTTTAACTCATTAGAAAGCCACACACGAAAATCTGTGCAGATGAATTCCTTGGCTGCTAATTTTGTTCAGAGTTTGAAGTTCGATTCACCACCAGAATATGGTACATGTTTCACATTTAACCCTGTATTTTTTGGAAAAATGGCAAATGATGAATGCATTACCATGGAAAAGCACATTCATGGCTCATTTGCTAAGTATATAAATAACACAGGACATTTTGTAGATGGGGAAGATGCTGATAATGAAATTTATTTAAAGGCTTCAACATTTGTTCATTTCACATATGAAAAATCGAATAAAACGTTAATGGTGGTCGATATTCAAGGCTCGGGATATGATCCAGAAGTAGCCACAGTAATCCTTAGTGAATCTGACGGCGAAATTCTTTTTTGCTCAGGCAACCTGTCATCTATGGCGATAGATAACTTTGTTGAACATCATGTTTGCAATAAGTATTGTGAAATGTTAGGACTTCAGAAATTGGACTAAATGTGAAACAATACTTTCGAAAAAAGTCAACAGTATTTGCTGTGCTGTACACAAAAAATGTTAAGATGCTAGCTGCGTCTATCAATATTTCGTTTTATGTTAAAGTAGAATTGTAATAAAACAGAGAAAGAAATTACATTGTTTTCAGCAAAGTAAAAACACTTAACAGGTGAATCTGATTAAGCAATGATTGAGATGATCTGAACATAGTCTGTGTACAGTTATTGGTATACTAATCTACTGGAAATGCTCCTTTAAATATTTATAAGCAGTATCAGCATCAGTAGAGTTTATTACATTGCTGTCCACATACAGTAAACATTTTTGTTTAAAGTCTTCAGTCAAGTAGGCTGTTGGTTGTTGATAAACACCTGACAATTCAGAAATTCCTTCCACCATATTTTTCTGGAAAATTGTAGATGTGCTCTGGTACACCCGTTGGCAATTCTTTTTTGTCGTTCTTTCTGGATCGGTGATTATTCCACACACAATCTTTGAATGTATCCAATTCCTTTTGAATTTGGTTAATTAAGAAAATGTAAATTTTCAAAAAGTAACTGAAACTGATACCTCTCAATTTTATTTGATGGATTATATGCACCACTTTCTAAAAGACTAGAAAGTTGTCTTTTAAAAAAGATTTCTAATCTGTGATGTAACTCCCTCCAGAATCTTTCAATCTTATTTTCTGTTGAAGGACCATAGAGGATGCAGTTTGTCACATACATATCATCAAGTTGTTTATCCAGTAGATAGCAATGTATTGTTGTCAAATCCCCTGTCTCTGTGCCTCTGTCTACCCTTTAATCGTAGAGACAATCCTACAAAAATTTCACATATTATGTAAAGTTATACAATCTTTTCATTAATACTTTGTTGAATTCTTGTGCTTTGAATAATTCTTATAAGCCAACATTGAATGTGATCGTATATTGCCGTCGCCCCTGTCCGTCCGTCAGTCCGTCCGTCTGTCCACAATTAGCTTGTGAACGCGATAGAGACCACATTTTCGCTTGGATTTGAATACAATTTTGTGTGTAAGATTATATTCATTAGATTTTGGACAAGTTCGAATTTGGGTTTGATTCGATAAAAATTTTACACCCTAAATATGTTAAAAATGGCTTGTGAACGGGATAATGATTACAGATTTGGTCAAATTTTAATAAAATTTTGTGTGTAGGATTATATCCATAAGATCTTAGACAAGTTCAACTTTGGGTTTGATTCAACACATATTCACAGAGTTTTAGCCCTTTATATACCAAAATATGTTAAAGTGGCTTGTGAACGCAATAAAGGCTACAGATAATCTGTCCTTTCTATTCATCTGTAGCCTCTATTTCGTTCACAAGTCACTTTATGTCAGAATTTTATAAAATTGTGTGTGTAGGTTTAAATCAACAATCTTTGACAAGTTAGAAATTTTTTAGGATTTGACACATATCAACGAATGCCCTTGATATACTGAAAATTTATTAGAAAAATGGGCGTATCTTGTTGTCTTTCCTATTAGTTAGTTCCTTTGAGATAAGGATGGCAATTTAATATTTAAAGCTTGTAAATAATGCTTACTTTCTGTTTCAAACAAATTATCCATATAATATCTACCAATAACCTTTGGATCATTATTAGTTGTAGAGATTCACAGGAACTGTATTCTACCACTGAAAGTGTCTTGACCACCATAAAAACATACAGGAAAAGTTGACTTTTGAAAGCCACACAATTTATCATGACCATCTAAAGACATAGTGAAAACCTGCAAACCGACGATGCAATTCTACAGCTTTTAGAGATTTGTCTTAGTCGCAATGATTTCACATTTAATGGTAAAACATATCTACAAACCTCAGGTACCGCCATGGGCAAACAATTCGCCCCTTCATACGCAAACATTTTCATGGCAGAGTGGGAACGTGAGGTATTACCCCTTTGTCCATTTGACCCACTTTCTTATGGACGCTTTTTAGATGACATTTTCATGTTTTGGACTTACTCCATGGAACAATTTAGGCAATTTTTTCAAATCTTCAACAACCACCATCCGTCCATCAAACTAACGGCCAACGTTAGCCACAAAAGCATAGATTTTCTCGATACTACAGTTTTTAAAGGAGATGCCATAGCAGAGACTAATAAATTAGATATTAAAGTATATTTCAAAGAAACCGACACTCATCAACTTTTGCATAAGAGCTCATTTCATCCAAAACATACATTTTCTGGAATAATTAAGTCACAAGTTTTACGATTTCACCGAATTTGCACAAGGTCCTCTGATTTCAACCAAGCCTGTACGATTGTTTTCTCAAAACTGAAAGAGCGTGGATACTCTAAACGATTTTTACGAAAAATAAAAAATTCCAAATTAGCACAGATAGCAGCTAAAAATAGACTTTATGCTGAAGTGCCTCCAGGCTTAAGGAGTGCCCCATGTATGTCAACCAGATGCAAAACATGTCCCTTTATATCAGAAACTCATTATTTTCTAAGTAACTCTACGAATAAAAGACACCCGATCCAAGAGCACCTAACATGTGAAAACTCGAATGTAATATACTTAATTTCATGTAAAAATGTCCCAAACAATATATCGGGGAAACAAAGAACAAATTACGCACTCGTTTTAATGCTCACAGATCAGATATTAAATTAAAAAAAGACAAGCCTGTTCCTAATCATTTCAATCTTGACGACCATTCACTTGATGATCTCACCCTAACCCCAATTGAGCGCATAGAAATCGACTTGACCGAAGATGAAACTACCAAATTCCGTCAATCTAGAGAAGCCAATTGGGTTGAGACATTAAATACAGCAAGACCCATAGGACTTACTATACACCACAGTGTAGGCATAGCACCCTTTGTAGTTCCCTTCAATACAACCAGTAAGCAAGCAAGATAGTTTAAGCACATTATAAGAGTCTTCAAGAGAAATTTCCTCATGTCTATAAACAAAAAATGATAGTGGCATATTCCAAAAATCAGGACTGTCTTATAGAACCAGATCTCTTTATATAGATGTATATTGTAGGTAACAAGTCTGTTATATAGAACCAGATCTCTTTAT
>JAUJPP010000421.1:0-13241 GCA_030562195.1 Nipponacmea schrenckii
ATCTATACTTGTTATATTCTTCCTCATTTTGACTACTTTGACGTTATTTGGGACGGGTGCACCGATGAATTGAACACCTACAGCTTGACGCACTCCGGTCCATCTGTGGTGCTGTTAGGGGATCTAGCCATGCATTATTATATTGAGAAACTGGTTTCGTCCCACTGAAGGAGAGGCGAAGACGGCACAAACTCATTCTCATATACAGAATCCTTCATAACCTAACCCCTTCCTTTCTTTCTGAACTTATTGACCTGACTGTCCCCTCCTCTTATAACCTCCGTACTCAACCCCCTCTTTCTGAATACTACTGTAGAACCAACATTTTTCCTGTATACCCTCTGCCATTAGACTTTGGGATAACAGCCCTTCACACCTTCTGATTCTCTTAGTCTATTCAAAACCCGCCTTTCCTCAAACGATCCTCCTGTATCTCCTCCATATTACTTTGGCACGAGAATCAACCAAATCCCGCATAGCCACCTTCGTCTCTCGTGTAGTGATCTAAATGGTCACAAGTTTCTACCTCACGTCTAGGATAGTCCATCTTGCGACTGTAGTCATCATTTCGAAGGTACTGAACATTTCTCACTTCACTGCTCCTTACATTTGGATGCCCCCCACAAATCTATAAATCAACAAATCTATAAATCAACAAATCTATAAATCAACAAATCTATAAATCAACAAATCTATAAATCAACAAATCTATCAATCAACAAATCTATAAATCAACAAATCTATAAATCAACAAATCTATAAATCAACAATTTTGTTTAAAGAACCTAAGCTTAGCTAGTTCAACTCATTTATTTCATAATAAATGTAAATAACATATTAAAGGGATACTGCGTCTCAGCATGAACATAAACTGTTAGTTCTTAAGAATGGTCAATATGAGTATATATTCATCAGTGAACTTACCTGGTGTCATAAAGTAACAGAATCCCTTAAAAGGTAGAAAACTCACAAAACTTAGTCAATTTTGAAAAACGTTTTATCAATTTTAATCAAACTTTATTGATAATTGCTTAGTGTTTTGTTATTATTTTATTTGTTTATGTTATTTATGTTAGCAGGTATATTTACTGATGAATAGAGCTC
Organism: Nipponacmea schrenckii; assembly: GCA_030562195.1. Lineage (NCBI taxonomy): Eukaryota > Metazoa > Mollusca > Gastropoda > Lottiidae > Nipponacmea > Nipponacmea schrenckii. The sequence continues at coordinate 1,105 of JAUJPP010000421.1, forward strand.
TCATAGGCCAAGTTTAAAATTTTCAAATATTATGTTCAGTCTAAGACCTATTATCTCTTTAATATTTCTAATAACCTAAACAACCACATACAACTTACTTTAATAATAATAACATAACATAATAGTTAGAATACAATGTGGCCGAATCTTGACCTAAACAACCACATACAACTTACAAAATATCATTAAATGGTGCTCAAATCAAAATGGTTTAAACATTCTGCAAGATTTCCATACTTTCTTGAATTAAATTTCTTTTTTTAATACAAATTTGCAAAAATTCGAATTTTATCAGAATGGTCTACTCACCACACTTAATTCCCAACTTTTCCAAACTTCCATATACCGATTTTTTCAATCCCGCTTGATTCACACACGATCGTATACAATGTAGGAAAGTATCAAGTACACTGAAAAAATAACAACAATTTAAAACTTAAAATTTAAATTTTTTACATTATCAATTTTACAAGCTTATTCCGGTTCTTTTTAAAGTTTTTTTTAACCCTGTAATGTTAGACCGACAACCCAGTTTCTCAGGCGTGATTTCAACCCGACAACCCTGTCCCTACCCAGTTTCTCAAACGTGATGCCAGCCCGACATCCCTGTCCCTACCCAGTTTCTCAGACGTGGTGCCAGCCTGCCAACCCTGTCCCTACAAAGTTTCTCAGACGTGGTGCCAGCCTGCCAACCCTGTCCCTACCAAGTTTTTCAGGCGTGGTGCCAGCCTGCCAACCCTGTCCCTACAAAGTTTCTCAGACGTGGTGCCAGCCTGCCAACCCTGTCCCTACCAAGTTTTTCAGGCGTGGTGCCAGCCTGCCAACCCTGTCCCTACCAAGTTTTTCAGGCGTTGTGCTAGCCCGACTATACCCTTTCTCTAGCCAGTTTCTCAGACGTGGTGCTACCCCGACTATATCCTGTTTCTACCCAGTTTCTCAGACGTGGTGCTAGCCCGACTATATCCTGTCTCTACCCAGTTTCTCAGACGTGGTGCTAGCCCGACTATAGCATGTCCCTACCCAGTTTCTCAGACGTGGTGCTAGCCCGACTATATCCTGTCTCTACCCAGTTTCTCAGACGTGGTGCTAGCCCGACTATACCCTTTCTCTAGCCAGTTTCTCAGACGTGGTGCTACCCCGACTATATCCTGTTTCTACCCAGTTTCTCAGACGTGGTGCTAGCCCGACAATATCCTGTCTCTACGCAGTTTCTCAGACGTGGTGCTAGCCCGACTATAGCATGTCCCTACCCAGTTTCGCAGACGTGGTGCTAGCCCGACTATAAAGTCCTACCCAGTTTCTCAGACGTGGTGCTAGCCCGACTATACCCTGTCTCTACCCAGTTTCTCAGGCGTGGTGCTAGCCCAACTATACCCTGTCTCTACCCAGTTTCTCAGGCGTGGTGCTAGCCCGACTATACACTGTCTCTACCCAGTTTCTCATGAGAGGTGCTAGCCCGACGATACCCTGTCTCTACCCAGTTTCTCAGGAGTGGTGCTAGCCCAACTATACACTGTCTCTACCCAGTTTCTCAGGAGTGGTGCTAGCCCGACTATACACTGTCTCTACCCAGTTTCTCATGAGAGGTGCTAGCCCGACTATATCCTGTCTCTACCCAGTTTCTCATACGTGGTGCTAGACCGACTACTAGTATATCCTGTCTCTACCCAGTTTCTCAGACGTGGTGTTAGTCTGACTATAGCATGACCCTACCCAGTTTCTCATACGTGGTGCTAGCCCGACTATACCCTGTCTCTACCCAGTTTCTCAGGAGTGGTGCTAGTCCGACTATATCCTTTCTCTACCCAGTTTCTCAGACGTGGTGCTAGCCCGACTATAGCATATCCCTACCCAGTTTCGCAGACGTGGTGCTAGCCCGACTATAAAGTCTTACCCAGTTTCTCAGACGTGGTGCTAGCCCGACTATACCCTGTCTTACCCAGTTTCTCAGGCGTGGTGCTAGCCCGACTATACCCTGTCTTACCCAGTTTCTCAGGCGTGATGCCAGCCCGACTACCATGTCTCTATCAAGTTTTTCTTAGACGTGATGCTGGACTAGTGATATCTAGACAAAGAAATTGACCACATTGATATATTTCAAAAGGGCAGTTCAATTTCCTGATGAAGATTTTATATCCACAACACTAAGCTACAGCATAAGAAGAGCTCTAGTCTATTTAAAAACAAATATGATAACATACGAACCCGCAAGCCTGGGACTTGGTTTTGACATTCGCTAATGATTCCTGAAAATTACTTTGACAAGATGATAACAATGTGACAGAACAACCGTAAGACATATCCAACACAACCATCACTAAAATAGTTGAATAAAAACATGGTTTTGTCAATTACTTCATATTCAATTTCCATTCAAATCAACTTACAGTTATCACTTAAAGCTATTATGTGTTAATTACACTAATTTTGTTTAAATAATGAGCCTGCTTGTCTGCCACATTTAAATTGATAATAGGTTGAAATTTGAAAATTTAAAACTTGGCCAATAAGAGCTCTATTCATCAGTAAATATACCTGCTGCCATAAATGACATAAAAAATAAATAAATATCCTTAAAAGCAAGTAACTATCCATAAAGATGAATTTGATTATTTAAAAACACTTAATAAATTAATTAGTTTTCCAGATTTTAAGGGATTCTGTTATTTATGAGTTTTCCAGATTTTAAGGGATTCTGTTACTTTATGACACCAGATAAGTTCACAACGGTGGTCCGTATACGACATCATTTATTTATTTTAATTTTGGATTAAAAAAATTGGAATATAATTTTAAAAATTGTATTTTCACCCGGGTAATAATTCATTAATATTCAATTAAAAACTTTAATTTTCTATTCACCCATGTGAAATTAATTTTCATCAAGGTGATAATTCTAGAATTTTGAATTAAAAACCTTAATTTCCATTCGGGTGTAAGTAAAATTTCACCCAGGTGATAATTCTAGCATTCGGAATGAAAAAAAAAAACAATATTGAAGAGGGGTGAATAATTCGTGTCACATGGTTATAATTAGTGTCAAATAAAACCATATTTTTGATTTTAGTGTTTTGTTATAAATTGCACGTTTTTAATGAACCTATCTGTCTACTAGTCACTCACGTGATAACCACATTTCAACATGACTCCTCCGGTCACTCGAAAATACAAAATTTAATTCAAAACCTGAGTGAAAATTTTAATTCTCAAGAATGGTCAATATGTACATAATTCATCAGTGAACTTGCCTGGTGTCATAAAGTAACAGGAAAATTTGGAATATTCATAAAACTAAGCTATCATTGAAAAACACTTAATCGATGTATATAAGCGTTGTTCAAAAATCAAATGCATTTTTATAGAAAATTAAGTTTTTTGGATTTATCGGATTCCAAAGGAATGGTAGTAGGTTTATCCACTGATGAATATATGTTCTTATTGTCCAAGTTTGAATTTTTTAATTTTTTGTTCATTCTCAGACGTAGTTTTATTTGAAAATAGCAATTTCAGGTGAAAAAATTAATTCGGCCAACTGATCATGCCTAAAAACATTTTTGCTCTGCTAAAGAGAAAGGAAATATATAAAAAAAAACTATCATAACTTACTGGAAACGGCTACCAGAACAAGAGAAACCTTCATTTTGTCAAAAATATTTTAGCCTCAAAATATACGTGTGAACAACGTGGTAAGTCCTTACTTTCTGCGCCCCGCTATTTCTTGTATGAGTTTATACAGCTACCTTGTATGAGTTAATACAGCTACCTTGTATGAGTTTATACAGCTACCTTGTATGAGTTTATACAGCTACCTTGTATGAGTTTATACAGCTACCTTGTATGAGTTTATACAGCTACCTTGTATGAGTTTATACAGCTACCTTGTATGAGTTTATACAGCTACCTTGTATGAGTTAATACAGCTACCTTGTATGAGTTTATACAGCTACCTTGTATGAGTTAATACAGCTACCTTGTATGAGTTAATACAGCTACCTTGTATGAGTTAATACAGCTACCTTGTATGAGTTAATACAGCTACCTTGTATGAGTTAATACAGCTACCTTGTATGAGTTTTAAAACAGCTACCTTGTATGAGTTAATACAGCAACCTTGTATGAGTTTATACAGCTACCTTGTATGAGTTAATACAGCTACCTTGTATGAGTTTATACAGCTACCTTGTATGAGTTAATACAGCTACCTTGTATGAGTTTATACAGCTACCTTGTATGAGTTAATACAGCTACCTTGTATGAGTTTATACAGCTACCTTGTATGAGTTAATACAGCTACCTTGTATGAGTTTATACAGCTACCTTGTATGAGTTTATACAGCTACCTTGAGGTATTGTGCAATTTTAATTCAATTCTTGGAAACGGATTTGATTTAACAGCTCTGAGCATGTCCTTACAAACACCGTGTCAGATATTTTAAGAGTTGTCTTATGTCGAAATTTCTTGTTTCAGAAGGAAAGATTTAGATTCATAACGAAGCTCTGTAGAAGCGAGGGTTCATTCTCCAGGATATGTTTTAATAAATATGACAGTTATTTTTTTTTCTCCAAAATCTAAAAACAATTAGTTAAGTTAAATCAAATCCGAAGTTATTTGTCATACCTCATTTCGCCCACACCTTATTTCGTCTACACCTCATTTCGCCTACAAATCATTTCGCCTACAAATCATTTCGCCTACACCTCATTTCACCTTCATCTCATTTCGCCTTCACCTCATTTCGCCTACACCTCACTTCGCCTTCACCTCATTTCGCCTACACCTCATTTCGCCTACTCCTCATTTCGTATTCACCTCATTTCGCCTTCACCTCATTTCGCCTTCACCTCATTTCATCTTCACCTCATTTCGCATTCACCTCATTTCGGCTACACCTCATTTTGGCCTTCACCTCATTTCGTCTACACCTCATTTCGCCTACACCTCATTTCGCCCACATCTCATTTTGCCTACACCTCATTTCGCCTACACCTCCTCTCTCATTTCGTCTTAACCTCATTTTGCCTACACCTCATTTCGTCTACATCTCATTTCACCCACACCTCATTTCGTCTACACCTAATAACGCCCACACCTTATTTCGTCTACACCTCATTTCGCCCACATCTCATTTCGTCTACACCTCATCTCTCATTTCGCCTACGCCTCATTTCGCCAACACTTCATTTCGCCTACACCTCATCTCTCATTTCGCCTACACATCATTTCGCCAACACCTTACTTCCATCATTTCGCCTACACCCCATCTCACATTTCGTCTTCGCCTCATTTCGCCAACATCTCATTTCGCCTACACCTCATCTCTCATTTCGGACAGGACAATCTTGAAGCTTCATACCTAAGTAAAAAATTAAAGTTTTTAATTCAAACTACACCAAAGATCACCTGATTTTCACCAATGTGAAAATAGTTTTTGAAATGAGGTGTTGGCGTAGGGAGGTGTAGGCGAAATGATACGAAGGTGAAATGAGGTGTAGTCGAAATGATACGCTGGTGAAATGAGGTGCAGGCGAAATTATTATCAACACATTGTATATGATACAATAAAGCATAGTGAATAGTTACAAGTTGACTATATAATTATAGAATAATAAATATTATACAATAAAGAGATGGGAAATGTTTTACGCATATATAAAAATTCATAAGAATGTAATAATGAAGTTGACAATGAGAAAAATAATGATTAATAGTTACTTGTATAATCATTCAACACATGATAAATATTATACAATATATTATCTAAAGAGAGATGAAACGTTTTACACATTATCTATACAAGGATTATGATACAAGCTTTATAGGCATCACAATAAAGTGGAGTAATAATTCTGAAAAAAAGACCCATTTGTTTTGTAAATTTGGATCCATACTTCCCGGGAAGTCACCGCTTGGGTCAAAACTACTCATGCAGATACAAAAAACGGAGACTTCCCGGGAATTTTGTCAAAAAATTGATTTTGAGAACAACAGACTTACTGGGTGTTATAATAGTACACTTAAGCCGATCTAATCGGGTTGTAACCAATTAAACAAAATCTTTTAATATTTTAATAATTTATTTTATTTATAACATTTTTTTCGGTTTCAATAAAAACGAAAGTCCACAACCTCGTATAGAATAACTGCATTATTCACATATCGTTGTCTTCTTTCAATTAATCTAGATTCCAGAGTCTTATACTTTCTATTTTTTGGGAGGTTGTTGATGGCCGGCGGCATACTGAACCATCCGTATCTCAATACCATCCTGTTCTGCCTTCAAGAAATTAATTATTTTGGGGTGTGCTGTACCAATCAGTTTCTTTACACGACTATGCCAACCTTCTAAATTGTTATATCCGCAATGGTGCCATTCATGCAATGCAATATATATATATATGTGCCATTAGATAGTTTCAATTTTCCGATAGATGATTTAACTTTCACTTGCTTCTCGAGATTAAGGAATAGTTTTGCATTTTAATTCGTTATCAGCGATAATCTAACATGAAATGTGTGTCATTATGTGTGGATGAATATAAAATGACGCATTTGTGCCCAACCGGAAGTGACGTACCTTAAAATACTCATTTTCGGTTTTTTGCCTCTACCGATCTAATTCTGAACCGATTTTGACCGCGTTTTTTTATTCCATGTTTTAGGAATACTCGCTACATTATATCAGTTTTACAATATGAAAATTTTGACTCTTGTCGCTGACTTTTTGTAATTTAAATTTCAAACATTTTTTAACTTCTACAATTTTGAATTGATCAAAATAAAAATTTGTAGGTAGATAGACATTTTGTTTGTAAATATATTTTCAAAATTTCGACATCACTTCCGGTTCTAACGTCATTCGACTCTAAACTTGAAATTTCAGCTACCGGAATTCTTAAGATATTTGAAATTTTTTTTTTTGCAATTAACCCATAATGAATCAATAATTAACAAAAATTGTTAACAGGTCAGCCGCTATCATTAAACAACTTACTTTTGTAAAACGAAAAAGTAGGCCTTAGGGGTTAATCGGACAATTGTAATTTTGATGTCGATGTAATTTTCAATCGATTGCTAACAAATCACAGGAAGCCGAATTTTGAATTTCGATTTAGCTTTCTTTTTATTTCCGGTTCTATTTTTTAACAAAGTGCCTAATTTCCGAATGTTCATATATCGTGACCTTGACCTTTGGTGAACATGTGACCTGCACAAAAGTTGTTGCCCTTGTCGAGACCTATCCATTGATGTTTTCATTTTTGTTGTGCAATGTCAACTTCCGGTTTAACAGCCATTTGAAAATCGCAATTTTTAACTTTGAAGAGCTCTGTCACGTGACCTAATTTACATACGTCAATGTTTCTTTCATGTCCTTATTACACGTAATCTATTCTTTCCAATGATGTATAACACTTGATATTTTGATCAAAATTGCGCTTTTTAATATTTGAAAATTTTGTTCTTAGTTCTATAGTAATTGTGCGTGATTTATGAAAAAGCACGTGTTTCTTCAAATTACGTCTTATTTTTTCACAAAAATTGGTAGATGAGTAGACAAAAAATTATCATTAAAAACTCGAAAAAACATTTTTCGAAATTAGCCTGAAACGTCCGAAAATGACCAAAAAATGTCGCAAATCAGAGAAATCGGAATTTTCGGATTTTATTTTTGCAATAACTTGCAATTTTATTATTCCACAGAATTAGTATCATCAATATCTTCATTTTGTATATGCAAATTCCTAACCGTTTGATCGCCATCTTGAAATATGCAAATTATCGGAAAAATACTACTCGTTCGCTATTTTAAAATCGATTTTTTTCAAACTTGTTTTAAAATATAATTTGGATAATTATCTAGGTCCTCTAGTGGCATATTTTTCAATTTCAAATTTGTTGTTGAACTAGGTCCTGTCGAAGTTTTTCACAGCCGGCTTCCGTTTGAAAGTTCGTAACTTTTGAATTTGACCATCTGCATGCCTTATTTTTCTGCACAATCATCTTCACTGGCTAAAGGTTCATATGATACATTGATTTCTAATTTTGGTAAAGAACATTTCGTTTAATAGGGCTCTGAAAATGGGTAATTTGCATATTTCTCGTATTTTCAGATTTTCATATCTCATGAACAAGACTCTTGGCAACATTCCAATTCATATTATTGCAATTTGTTTTTCATTAGCTTTCTAACAATATCTTTATTTTAGCTATAGACCGGGAATTCTTGAAAATACGCCTTGTGGAAAATTATTTTCATATATATACCATAATTGGACCGGTAATACTTATATCAATAGAAAGTAGAGGGGTTCTAATGACTGGGAAAAATACCAGATGGTCTAACAAGTCCTTAATTAACTCGTAATTAGGCTAATTATGACCGGAATTCCCACGGTAGGGTACTAACATAGGTATGTACGTCAAGTCTCAAATGTCGCTCAAATATCGTTGATCTTTTTTTTGATCACCCAGTCTGTCAATTCGGTACATAAATCATGACGTAACTGGACCCTGTTGTTATTGCCCACATTCCTTAATATTTTCCACAACAACAATGGCATTTTGGTATTCCATTTATTATCTCTAGCAAAAGGCAATAAAACGTTTAAATATCATTTTGTAGAAACATTATGAATTAATTTAAATAAGTTTTAACTCACTAATAATAAAATACAAAATCAATTTTTAGACGTCATTTGGTCACGTGAACAAACATGAAGTCTAAATTTAGCGTTTCAAAACAGATCAGAGTCAAATGGATTCCACAATCATTTCTACGTCGACATAGGTCTTTTGAACTTGAGAATACATGGATTATTCATTAGAAACCCCAATTAATCAATTAGTAGGCTTACTTTGGCTCTAATTAATGAGGCAACCCATCTTTACATGACAGCCAGGAGATATAACAAATTCTAAATATCTCGGAAGCTGCACAACTGTTACAAACAGGTCTTGTTATTATTATGGAATTGGATTTTATAAATGCAACGTTTCACCCATGTAATAGAAGGGACGCGCACTGCCTTGGTACCGTCTAACGGTTCTAGTCTCTTTTTTAATTTTCTTTTCAATTTTTTTCTTTTTTTTTTTTTTCAGAAAGATATTGTTTTTTCTCCGATTTTGAATTTGAAGTAGTCCATCACACCATTTTTATCGTTTTTATCGAAATATTCATTTTCCCATATTATAACTGATTTGATTATTAGTTTGATATAATCTGGGTCATTAGTTAGTTGACAATTGAATATCCAAAGATTTGGGCCACGTTGTATTTCAGATAGTCTTATTTAAAGGTGTATAGACGAATGATCACTAAAGGTTGTAGGGAAAATAAATATTTTTTCAGTTAAATCTTTTAATGACTCAAAGATAAGAAAGAAATCAAGCCTACTCTGTATAATGGGTTTTCTTTGTCTCCATGTATACGCTCTTTTATTGTTATGTGTTAGGCCACACCAAACAAAACAATTGGTCTACGGATTTTCAGCTGGAAAAAAGGAAGCGAGCGAGCGAATTTTTTTTTTTTTTTTTTTTTTTGATATTATTTTTGTTCCTCGGATTCTGGTGTATCAAAATAGAAGCGCGAATTTTTATTTATTTTTTTAAAATTAATTTTGCTTTGTGAAATATAGTTCGTCGAAATACATGCGATTTTATATTTATTTTTATTTTTATAAAAATGGTGGTTCTGTGTATTCTTTAATAGTGTATAATTCGAGAAAAAAATCTAAAACATGAAAATAAAATATTACCAAGAGCCAATAAAATCAGCACCTCATGAAAACGAAACCGAAGATTAACTGTTTATCCGTTATTCATTATCTTAGTCAATAATAGAATCACCTCCGGTCAGACCAGAATATGCGTTTGATCGTGCAGTTAATACGACAGGGTTCGAAATAAGCAGTATCGATACAAAGCGATGTATTTTTCGTGCAGAGGTGCAGTATTTTTAGCGATACATACGATTTTCGAATTAATGAAAGATTTGGAAATAAACTACTTGTCCGGTGCCCGAGTAATGAAATTTACTTTGCCGGCACATTTCATGAATAGTGTTGCACTTGTTTGATTGTCTGTTTAGACTTTTGGGTGCGTTCGATGAGTGTCGTGTACTTTTCTATTGAAATCATATTGGAGGTGTCACCCCGGGAGCAAAGCAGATTCTCTTAAATATGCACTGTTCACGTGATGCTTCGATTTTTACAAATCACAAAAAGCCCATATTATAGAAATACATAAATAGTTTTCATAGCCTCAGTACGGTAGAGACAATATCTTAGAATAAACATTTTTAGCACTTAAATTTAAGGTGTCTCTGTTTTGTCAACTTTTTGTTGTTCTCAGAGACAAATTGTTCCACAAATTCTAAATTGCTATCCAATTTTGTTCTATAGAGCAAAACACTGCCATGCAAAAATAAATTAATTCGGACACTGAACGACCTTGTTATATCTATGACAATCTTTATCATGTGGCCTGGAACATCTCTAGGTCGAATTGTCCAAGAAAAAAATGTAAAGTCATTATTTGCGGTCCAATTGATCGGGTTTCCGGTGGGCGAGTTAATACACACGTATAGTAGTAATGATAAAGATTAATACCTCTTTGCACACACGAGAAGGGACAAGGCCTATTTCTTCAGATGACGATAAGAAAAAAAAACCTAAAAAAACTAGATAACATTGAATTTAGCAATCAAGTACCACAAAATTATGAAAATTTTTGGTCGTCGGATTTTGAGATAGAAAATTACGTGCGTCAATTGAAAAAAAAAATTCTATTTTTGATTATTTCCGTGCGGCGAATCCGTCGACCAATCAATCCATTTGGTTTGGCCTTATATTAAAACTGCGGTTCCTGCAGAGTTTGTCTCATAATGAGCGAAAAGAATTTCACTACCCCATTCTTGTTGCCACTCATTTTCATCTGAGGTACAGCTATGGGTTTCTTGGAGAAAGATAATATCAGGGAAATGTTCATGTAACCACGCGAATATTTCGAGCCTTTTTGTCCTAGATCTCAGTCCTCTGACATTGACTGATAATATTTGTAAGTTTTTCATATTCTAATGTTAATATTTTATGAGATAGTGTATCTGTATTAGGTATCGATATGCCTATTGATTCAAGTCTATTCAAGTCTCTGATATATCATGTATTTCGTTTTATATATCCAGAATTTTAGACGACAGTTAGCTAGCTCTCAAATTTGCTTTCTAAAAAGCTTTTTTAAATTTTCATTTACTGTTGTTAAGATTTATTTGTATCTCTCAATAGTTTCTAAGAAATAAATTGAAATGAATTGAAAGCAGTTTAACGTCTAAGAGTATAGTTTCGTAGAAGACAATTATTATGATAGTAGATCTTTCGATCCTCTTCATTAACAAATTAATGCACATTGAAAACAGCAGGGACATAAAGATTAGTTTTAATTAAAGTGTGTTACTAGGGATATATTTTAGCTATTTCTCTGAAGAGAACTAAAAGAGAAATTTATATGAATATATAGATCAAGATAGCGATCTGTTATAATCTCTAAATTTAAGGTTTATACATGTATATAGTTTAAACAAATAGATATATAGTGCAACACATTTTTTGAGTGGCAAATTAGAAATTTGCCACTCTTTGCTTTTATTAGACTTTTTTTTTTTTCGGGAAGCTCCCTAGCCCAACTCGAAAATGGTATAGACATTTGGTTTGAAAAATTCGATAAGATACGTACTGGAATAGAAAATGAATATATAAAACTAAAATTTTTACGCATCAGTAGTTAGTAATTGCATAATAATAATTGAATAATTGCATAACTTTGTTGCTAATTATCCGATCGCTTTGAAAATTACAGAATATAGAGAAGTCGCCTATAGAAATAAAACCGCATCATAAAATTTTTTTTACCACTTCCGGTTCTAGCGTGAGAACTTCCGTTTTTTTAGAACCGCGTTGGGTCACCCAGCTTCCAGTGTATGTAAGAAATCAGTACAAAAGCTATACATATATACTATCAGGCATAATTAGAACCCTTTTAGAATAAAAAATCCAAACCGGAAGTGATACTTTATGTGTCATCACAGAACGCTAATTTTTATCCGATTTGTCCGATTTTGGTGTTTTTCGAAACCTTGTTACTT
>JAUJPP010000422.1:0-12038 GCA_030562195.1 Nipponacmea schrenckii
TCGTCATAATTATAGTGTCAACCTATTACGAATTTCATTCTATATAGGCTACAGTATTTGATTGGTTGATTCTGAGCCCCACACTGGCAAGAACAGATCAGATCATGTATATAGCGAATTAAAGTAATTCTGCGTCCTAGAACATAAATTTTATGTTCTCGAGATTAGTTGATGAAAAACCTGGTGTCATACAGTGACAGTATCCCTGTAAAATCTGGAAAACTAAGTCATTTTTATACACTGCTTAATCAGCTTATTAAGCGTTTTTCAATAATCAATTGCATTTTTATGGATAAAAAAAAAAATTGGATTATCAGATTATATAAGAATTCTGTTATGTTTTATTGCAGTAGGTTTATCTACCGATTCATGTATGCTTTTATTGGTCAAGTTTCATATTTTAAAAAGTAATGTTATGTTCATTCTAAGACACAGTTTTCCTTTAAATATAGAAACCTGGTTATAGAGTTGTTTTTTTAAATTAGATTGTGAAATGATAGACCTGTATCAGTTGTGAGAAAACTGACATCTGTTATTTACCAGGGTAGGTCGTAGTCTACTGTTTGATTTGTCATATTAAGGAAAACAGAACAAGGCAAACCAAGATGAAAGGACTAGTTTGTTTCCTGTTGTTGAATATTTGTATCGGTAAGTTTACACGAAATTATCTCAATAAGATACAGAACAGTAGGATATAAAACTCTATTTCATTTCATTAGTCCAATAAGATACAGAACAGTAGGATATAAAACTCTATTTCATTTCATTAGTCCAATAAGATACAAAACAGTAGGATATAAAAATCTATTTCATTTCATTAGTCCAATAAGATACAAAACAGTAGGATATAAAACTCTATTTCATTTCATCAGTTACAGAAGGTGTTAAGGCATTACAAGTAAAAATTCAATTATATTTTATTTCAGGCGCAGCTGTGTCACAATTAATCACCCCTTTGGTGATGTGTGAGCTAAAATGTATGAAAAACCTCGGAGCCCCACCTGAGTTGGATTCTGACGGCTCCAATGGGGTGTTTGAAAGTTGCAAACGAGACTGCATGCATAAAAATCTGTAAGTAATATGTGTGTACATATTTGGTTTGCCAATATAGTTCACTTGGCAGGAAGGAAATCCGAATCATGGTTCGCCTGTTTTGAAATCTTAGCTGGCGGTGACATCAAACGGATGAATTTTGAAGAAGACGCCCAAAAAATTTAAAGATGTATTTCCATGTATGAACCATACGTAGTTACGTATGTCTTTAAACCTAACAGAAGTAGCTTAATTGGAATAAAAGTTAATAAAAATAAAAGTTTGGTCTAATATTATGATGTTATCACATAGGTCAAACTTGGCCGGAAATCTTACTGTTATGCTTATGTATATATGTTTATGCTTAATATTTTTTTCTGTGCTTCGTGACACAATTAATAAAATAAATTATTATTATAAAAATATTTATTAATTGCAAGGCTAAAGTTTTTATTTATTTTTTACAGATTTGAACATTCTTTTGGAAATGAAGGAAATATCGTATAGAAAGATAAATAAAGTTTAAAATTATTTTGTCGTCTTATTGGTTCTTGTTCTGAATGAGGAGAGATGATGGTTCACTGGTTCCAGGGGCTCCCTCCCCCTTTTTTTTAGTTACGGGCCTATCAACGTCGATTTACTTAGGTTAAGCGTGAAATACGTCATCATTTATGGCTTTTACCTCACCCATTTTCATTCTTACGCCAAATACTTACTAACTAATGCATGCCTTAGTAATAATAATAGTTTTCTGTTGCGATCCAAGGGTAAATGAAAAGTACATAACTATTACAATGAATGTTGACGGACAGTTTACAAAGAATATTTTAATAAAATAAATGTAAAATATATTCAATATTTGACAATATAGCTAGATTAGACAGCTGATTCCTGTTATTAAAAGAAAAAAAACTAGATTCATTTCCATAGTATTGGGGTAATTTAAAAATACATGTATATTTTAAATAGACTCTTATCACATCCATGCACGAACATTCAGTATCAACAATTATAGTTGTGCAAAAAAAGGGGTTGGCGTGCAGAAGGGAAGAAAGTAAATGGGATACCGGTATATCAAAAAACGTTTTCTGAAATAAAAGATACATTTACATTAATGGGAAACTAAGTTTTGTTTATCTGTAACATACATCTGTTTGAAAAGAAGTTTGAAGAAATTAAAAAACTGATAATTAGTTTGTCTCAGGTTTAAGTCTGCCCTGGACAAAAATATCATTTAAATTCCTTTTACCTCTTAAAGCAAAAATTATTTTTGTGTGTGAAATATATCAGGAAAAATATGTTGGAAGGCGTTTTTTTGACGGGTATAGCCCGGCAGGATGTACTTTTTAAAGACACTGGGACCCGAAGGTTATAATTTAATATAGATAATATATTACGAGGTTACTGTGACCTATCAGTAATCTTAACTTGATAATATTTAACTGACCTACATTTATATACCTGGTTATGGTTCAATAAATCAATACACATTAAAAAACATAGAAATTAAAACACGTGACGTGATTTTCTTGGAAACTTAAGTACTGTACACACTGACAACATTTTCGACAAAAAGTCGGCCAACATGTTGCCGAAATGCCATGTAATCGAAAATGTTGTCAGTGTGTACAGTTGGGAAACATTCGATAAAATGTTGCTGATTAAATACAAGTTTTTTTTTGGTGTCGAGATGCAAATGATGTTGCCGAGTTTTACCCAATTTTATAAAGAAGCGCTTTATAAATCCCATGATCTATCCGAAACCACGTGATGTAAACAGAAATGGCAGCCACCAGCAAGGAATAGACTGTAGTAGGGGTGGATAAACTAATTGAAATTTGGGAAACGTGTACATGTATATGTTTGCAGGATGTGACATCCCAATGGAACGGGGTTTAATCCAAGCACTAATACAAGTAGTTAACAGTTTATTCCCAATTTATCCAAGCAATAGTAGATAGTTGTACAAATATAAATTCTAAAAACTCTGAAATAAATAAATGATTTAATAAGATATGAAATGATTAATTAACAAATAAGATTATTATTATATTACTATATATAGCTTAAAATCATGGCAGACACCCCTACAATACGTCTTCTCCTGTTTGAATCCTCCATTTTTATGATTTTTACTTCCAAAACCTTGTATTCTCGGAAACATTCGGCCACAAGTTGCCCAACATGTTGTCCAACTGTTGTTCTGTGTGTACAGGACAAATTTCGTGTTGCCCAAGTGTTTCAGCAACATGTTGGCCAACATGAAATGTTGTCAGTGTGTATAGTACTTATTCTGTGTTTGATCGATAGTTTATATTGATAGAGAGAGATCAAACGATAGTCGTGTTATTATTCCAACTAGAGGTAGACAGAACAAGTTATTGGTTACTAAGTCAATACATAGGAACCAGACTATGAGATGAAGAGTTTTCACGGAAATTTAAGCGTGTGACGTGATTATTTGTGGAAATTTTTACTGTGTTTTTATACAAGAACATCTGTGGTTGTGTTTTATACCGAAGTATTCTATTGTGTTCTAGAAAACTAAAATGGCTACAGCTTCAGTGAGTATTACACCAGAATGTTCCATTTGTTGTGAAGTTTTTCAAACACCTAAATTTATAACATGTGGACATACATTCTGCCAAGAATGTATCGCGAGATACATTGGTGATAAAACAGAGACATTTCTCTGTCCGCTCTGTTAGCAGGAAGTACAGATTCCAGAAGGCGGTGCCAAGATGTTTACCACAAATTTTAGTTTAATTCCAACATCTCCGAATGCAAATCAAGTTACTGGTATAACATCGCCTACAACACAGCTAACAGACAAAACTCCTTCAAAGGTAAAATTCTACTGTTCATGTAATAGAGAGAGACCAATAGAATACTATTGTCTAAATTGCCACTGTGTTTTATGTCATAAATGTTTTCTGAAAGAACACAGAGACCACGAGTATTTAGATGATGAATGTGAAAATGTGAAGGAAAAAGCTACAGAGCTAGTTTTAACCTCAGAGAAATTTATCCGAAATAGAATCAAAGATTTGGAAGAAATCCATGTGACGTTAATAGAAGCTAGAGAGACACTCCAGCGTTTTACTGAAGATGCTTGTAGCAGATTAACCAAACAAACTGATAAAATTATAGCAGATATCAAGGCTAGCCGTAAGAGAATCATGACAGACATCAAAAATAAATTTGAAGATTCGGAATCAAAATTGACCAAAACTGACGAAAAAATTATGGGAGATTTAAAAAATTTCAAACTGAATCTGGAGACAAATTTCCCTTCTTTAACAGAAGATTCTGATTTACAAATTTTAGTTTCACTTGAGAAAATAAAAAAGCTAGAAGAATTGTGTGAAGATGTGAAAGTTGAAACACCATCAGTGGTTCAGTATCTTGATTGGAAAGAAAGAGATTTAAGTGTAAATAATGACATGTTAGGATCCACGGTGTTAAAACAATATCACCTACCCAAACTTCATGATCCAAAGAAGTTAAAACAAGATCACCTACCCAAACTACACGGGTCCACGATGTTGAAACATGATCAAACACGCACCCGAACTACACGATCCAAAGATGTTAAAACAAGATCCCAAACCCAAAAAACACCAGTCCATGATGTTAAATCGATATCAAATTCCCCAACAACACGAGTCCACGATGTTAAATCGATATCAAATGCCCCAACAACACCAGTCCATGATGTTAAATCGATATCAAATGCCCCAACAACACCAGTCAATGATGTTAAAACGATATCAAATGCCCCAACAACACCAGTCAATGATGTTAAATCGATATCAAAAGCCTCAAAAACACCAGTTCATGATGTTAAAACGATATCAAATGCTCCAAAAACACCAGTCCATGATGTTAAATCGATATCAAATGCCCCAACAACACAAGTCTATGATGTTAAAACGATATCAAATGCCCCAACAACACAAGTCTATGATGTTAAAACGATATCAAATGCCCCAACAACACAAGTCTATGATGTTAAAACGATATCAAATGCCCCAACAACACAAGTCTATGATGTTAAAACGATATCAAATGCCCCAACAACACCAGTCAATGATGTTAAATCGATATCAAAAGCCTCAAAAACACCAGTTCATGATGTTAAAACGATATCAAATGCTCCAAAAACATTAGTCTATGATGTTAAAACGATATCAAATGCCCCAACAACACAAGTCTATGATGTTAAAACGATATCAAATGCCCCAACAACACCAGTCTATGATGTTAAAACGATATCAAATGCCCCAACAACACCAGTCTATGATGTTAAAACGATATCAAATGCCCCAACAACACGGGTCCATGATGTTAAATTCATATCAACTGCCTCAAAAACACCAGTCCATGATGTTAAATCGATATCAAATGCCCCAACAACACCACTCCATGATGTTAAATCGATATCAAATGCCCCAACAACACCAGTCCATGATATTCAATCGATATCAAATGCTCCAACAGCAACAACACCAGTCCATGATGTTAAATCGATATCAAATTCCCCAACAACACCAGTCCATGATGTTAAATCGATATCAAATGCCCCAACAACACCAGTCCATGATATTCAATCGATATCAAATGCTCCAACAGCAACAACACCAGTCCATGATGTTAAATCGATATCAAATTCCCCAACAACACCAGTCCATGATGTTAAATCGATATCAAACTCCCAACAACACCAGTCCATGATGTTTAATCGATATCAAATGCCCCAACAACACCAATCCATGATGTTAAATCGATATCAAATGCCCCAACAACACAAGTCCACGATGTTAAATCCATATCAAGTGTCCCAACAACACCAATCCATGATCTTAAATCGATATCAAATGCCCCAACAACACGGGTCCATGATGTTAAATCCATATCAAATGTCCCAACAACACCAGTTCATTATGCTAAATCCATATCAAGTGTCCCAACAACACCAGTCCACTGTGTTTAATCAATATCAAGTGTCCCAAAAACACGAGCCAACGGTGTTAAATCCATATCAACTATCCCAACAACACGAGCCAACGGTGTTAAATCCATATCAAGTGTCCCAAAAACTCCAGTCCACTTCATATCGATTTCAATTTGATAAAGATGATATTAAGAAGAATGGTGGTTGGTTTTACAGTCAATACAAGTTTAGTTACAGTAACTTGGTCTGGAGTTGTTGTGCTAAGAGGCATAAAAAAAATTTAAATATTTGTATTGACTTATTAGAAGAAGACAATCCTAAATTAAAGTATTGTTTTGGTGAGTTTACAATCAGTTTAGTAAATATTGATGATGAAAGTAAAACTAAAACTGAAACATATATAGGTAGTAGTTTGTGGAATCCTATCACCTGGCCTGAACTCATTGATGGAGACAAAGGTTATTTAAATGAGGACAATCAGTTTGTGATTCAACTGGAAGTTACACAGATCAGAGAAATATCATTCAAATAATTTTATTTCACAATTCAATCTCTTATTCCTTGGTTTATCTACTTTCCATATAATGTGTATATCTCTGTTAATTTTATTTTATTGTAAATATGAGAAATAAACGCCAGTTAGCATGGTTAATATGGGTGATAGTAGAGGTGTAAATATATCACAATTTAATCTGTTATCACTTGGTAAATCTACTTTCCATATAATGTATATACATGTATATATCTGTTAATTTAATTTTATTGTGAATATTATGTTTATTGAGAAAATTATATTTTTGATCTTTTTGAAGTTACATGTAGTTAAAACCAATCTAAAATTAGATTTCAATTTTATATTAAACCAAGTTTTATACCAAGGTTGCGAACCCACTGTTGATTTGACTGTATTTACCAGTCATGTCTGACTAGAGACTGTTGATTTGACTGTATTTACCAGTCATGTCTGACTAGAGCTCTAGACTGTTGATTTGACTGTATTTACCAGTCATGTCTGACTAGAGCTCTAGACTGTTGATTTGACTGTATTTACCAGTCATGTCTAACTAGAGCTCTAGACTGTTGATTTGACTGTATTTACCAGTCATCTCTGACTAGAGCTCTAGACTGTTGATTTGACTGTATTTACCAGCCAGGTCTAACTAGAGCTCTAGACTGTTGATTTGGCTATATTTATCAATCATGTCTGACTGGAGCTCTAGACTGTTGATTTGACTGTATTTACCAGCCAGGTCTGACTAGAGCTCTAGACTGTTGATTTGACTGTATTTATCAATCATGTCTGACTAGAGCTCTAGACTGTTGATTTGACTGTATTTACCAGTCATGTCTGACTAGAGCTCTAGACTGTTTATTTGACTGCATTTACCAATCATGTCTAACTAGAGCTCTAGACTGTTGATTTGACTATTTTTACCAGTCATATTTGACTAGAGGTCTAAACTGTTGATTTTACTATATTTACCAGTCATGTCTGACTAGAGCTCTAGACTGTTGATTTGACTGTATTTACCAGCCAGGTCTAACTAGAGCTCTAGACTGTTGATTTGGCTATATTTATCAATCATGTCTAACGAGCTCTAGACTGTTGATTTGACTGTATTAACCAGTAATGTCTGACTAGAGCTCTAGACTGTTGATTTGACTGTATTTATCAATCATGTCTAACTGGAGCTCTAGACTGTTGATTTGATTGTATTTACCAGTCATGTCTGACTAGAGCTCTAGACTGTTGATTTGACTGTATTTACCAGTCATGTCTGACTAGAGCTCTAGACTGTTGATTTGATTGTATTTACCAGTCATGTCTGACTAGAGCTCTAGACTGTTGATTTGACTGTATTTACCAATCATGTCTAACTAGAGTTCTAGACTGTTGATTTGACTGTATTTACCAGTCATGTCTGACTAGAGCTCTAGACTGTTGATTTGACTGTATTTACCAGTCATATCTAACTAGAGCTCTAGACTGTTGATTTGACTGTATTTACCAATCATGTCTAACTAGAGTTCTAGACTGTTGATTTGACTGTATTTACCAATCATGTCTGACTAGAGCTCTAGACTGTTGATTTAACTGTATTTACCAGTCATATCTAACTAGAGCTCTAGACTGTTGATTTGACTGTATTTACCAATCATGTCTGACTAGAGTTCTAGACTGTTGATTTGACTGTATTTACCAATCATATCTGACTAGAGCTCTAGACTGTTGATTTGACTGTATTTGGCAGTCATGTCTGACTAGAGCTCTAGACTGTTGATTTGACTGTATTTACCAATCATGTCTGACTAGAGCTCTAGACTGTTGATTTGACTGTATTTACCAGTCATGTCTGACTAGAGCTCTAGACTGTTGATTTGACTGTATTTACCAGGTCATATTTGACTAGAGCTCTAAACTGTTGATTTGACTGTATTTACCAGTCATGTCTGACTAGAGCTCTAGACTGTTGATTTGACTGTATTTACCAGTCATGTCTGACTAGAGCTCTAAACTGTTTATTTGACTGTATTTACCAGTCATGTCTGACTAGAGCTCTAGACTGTTGATTTGACTGTATTTACCAGTCATGTCTGACTAGAGCTCTAGACTGTTGATTTGACTGTATTTACCAGTCATGTCTGACTAGAGCTCTAAACTGTTGATTTGACTGTATTTACCAGGTCATATTTGACTAGAGCTCTAAACTGTTGATTTGACTGTATTTATCAATCATGTCTGACTAGAGCTCTAGACTGTTGATTCGACTGTATTTATCAATCATGTCTGACTAGAGCTCTGGGTCCGTTTTTCCTCATTTGTATTTTCTCAACAGCCCCCCTCCATCCTCCTAATTTAATGATTTACTGACTAACGGTATTTGGTATATTTATTTTGTAATACTTTATACATTATCTAATTATCTTATTTTATATTTCCAATTACATTTTTATTTGTTTTTAGAATTTAAACAATTTGTAATTATAGTTTTTGTCATTTTGTAAATTCCAATTAAATAAAGTTAAGTACTTTAGCTCGTGTTTAATTAGATCTCCTGATCTAGTTAATCCTTTCACTTTATTCCACAATTCAGTATTAATTTTAGGCACATGCAGTTCTATATTTTTAGGTCTGGGATATTTATCAAAAATAGCATAAATTTATATCTGACATCAGAGTCGAAAACAATTTATTGATGATAACTGCCAATTTTGGTCTTATTTCTTTACCAACATCCTTAGACACTGAGTATTCTTCTTCTAATAAATCTTCAAATTCATCAACTTTGGGATCGGAACTCTGCCCCTCCCCTCTTGTTTTTCAACTGCACTCAACGGTACAACTTTAACTGGATCAGATAGAAGTTTGTTGATGTCCTCATCTATATCACTGTCCGATACTTGAGTAAGCCTAGTACCAGGATCTTTCTGAGTGAACCGATATTCGCCGTCGGAACTAGAATCAGAAGTCGAAATATCATCACCTTTTCCTTGCTTTCTGATGTTAAATTATCGAATCTCGAGTGAGAGTCTGAAGATTTTAATGTCAAGGCCGAATTATTATCAACTTTCAATTGTTGTAAAAGTTTGTTTTGATTCTCATCAATCATTTTATAAAATTCGCCAAAGGCATCATGATGAAGAGATTGCATTTCTTCACATAAGATGTTTATATTATCATCTTTCAAAGTAACATCAGACTTATCTTTTTGTACTTCGGTGGCAAACGAGTCAGTTCCCCGACCTTCGACCTTTTCACTCGCTTTCAATGGCGTCCTTCATCTTGGCATCTCTTGAAATTTCTCACTAGACCAACTAGGAATTGGTGAACTCGTCCTGGCAGTGACAGACGGAGATTTTCTCCTCTTAGGTTTATCAAACAATGGTTTATCAAAAAAGACTTTAGCCAAGTCAAGTGGGATTTTCTTAAGAATTTTGATCACTACTTTTTGTCGAAGTCGATGAATTAGCCATTTTCTGCTTACAGGAAATTAGCCGACTAAAATTTCTCAATCACCGTAGTAGGTGTAGAATAATCTAGTAATATGAAATACTTCAAAATTTTAGTTTCACCAGCTTACTAGGAAACTAAAAAATCAGAAATTCAGACGGTACTGACTACTGAGAGACACGTATTGATTCTTCGAAAGCGGCATGCAAAGTGGTTGAAATCACGCGTGCTAAATCTCATGTGACCGGAAGCTAACGTCAAACAGTAAGGTATAATTGTTATATAAAATATAAAACAGAGGTACTTGTTGACAATTATAAATAATGTATGTTGAGGTCACAATCTAAACATGATATTATTTAGCTGACCTATATTTTTTAAATAATGGGGGTTGATAAAATACGGTATTGTATTTCACCTGAATAAATATTACAGATACATGTAATAAAGATTAGATAACAGGAGGCGAACATCGATCTTTTTACAAATTGAAACGTGGCGTCATTATTCGTGGAAACTTATTCTGTGTTAGATTGATAGTTTATATTGATAGAGATCTAACTATAGTCGTGTTATTATTTCAACTAGAGGTAGAAAGAACTAGTTATTGGTTATTTAGTCTATATATAAGAACCAGACTATGAGATGAAGAGTTTTCACGGAAATTTAAGCGTGTGACGTGATTATTTGTGGAAACTTTTACTGTGTTTTTATACAAGAACATCTGTGGTTGTGTTTTATACCGAAGTATTCTATTGTGTTCTAGAAAACTAAAATGGCTACAGCTTCAGTGAATATTACACCAGAATGTTCCATTTGTTGTGAAGTTTTTAAAACACCTAAATTTATAACATGTGGACATACATTCTGCCAAGAATGTATCGCGAGATACATTGGTGATAAAACAGAGGCATTTCTCTGTCCGCTCTGTCAGCAGGAAGTTCAAATTCCAGAAGGCGGTGCCAAGATGTTTACCACAAATTTTAGTTTAACATCTCCAAATACAAGTCAAGTTACTGGTACAGCATCACCTACAACACAAGATACTGGTACAACATCACCTACAACACAGGTTATTGGCACAACATCATCTGCAACACAAGCTACTGGTACAACATCACCTACAACACATCTAACAGACCAAACCTCTTCCAAGGTAAAATACCACTGTCCATGTAATAGTGAGAGACCGATAGACTGCTATTGCCTAACTTGTCACTGTGTTTTATGTTATAAGTGTTTTCTGAAAGAACACAAAGATCACGAGTATTTAGATGCAGAATGTGAAACTATGAAAGAAAAAGCTACAGAGCTTGTTCTAACCTCAGAGAAATTTATCCGAAATAAAATAAAAAATTTGGAAGAAACTCATGTAACGTTAGTAGAAGCGAGAGAGAAACTCCAGCGTTTTACTGAAGATGCTTGTAGCAGAATAACCAAACAAACTGATACAATTATAGCAGATATAAAGGCTGGCAGAGAGAGAATCATGACAGACATCAAAAGTAAGTCTGAAGTATCAGAATCGAAATTGACTAATGCTGTCGAGAAAAAAGTGGGACATATAAAAAATTTCAAACTGAATCTGGAGACGAATTTGCCGTCTTTAACAGAAGATTCTGATTTACAAATTTTAGTTTCACTTGAAAAAATAAAAGAGCTAGAAGAATTGTGTAAAGATGTCGAAACACCATCAGTGGTCCAGTATCTTGATTGGGTAGAAAAAGATTTTAGTGTAAATATTGACATGTTAGGATCCACGGTGTTAAAACAAGATCACATACCAAAACTACAGGAGTCCACGGTGTTAAAACAAGATCACATACCCAAACTACAGGAGTCCGCGGTGTTAAAACAAGATCACATACCCAAAATACACAAGTCTAATTCATATCGATTTCATTTTGATAAAGATGACATTAAGAAGAATGATGGTTGGTTTTACAGCGAAGACGAGCTTTTCTACAGTAACTTGGTCTGGAGTTGTGGTGCTAAGAGGCATAAAAAAAATTTAAATATTTGTATTGACTTATTAGAAGAAGACAATCCTAGATTAAACTATTGTTTTGTTGATTTTATAATCAGTTTAGTAAATATTGA
>JAUJPP010000423.1:0-12384 GCA_030562195.1 Nipponacmea schrenckii
GATACATCAATTACAGCACAAGGAGGTCAACCGGAAGTTTAAACCCGTTTTACGTTGACATCGGAAATGAAGCAAAAATTTTGACTCTGCCAATGTTTTCATATTCGTGACACTTGAAGGCACCCAAATTTTCAGATCAATCGGTCTAAAAATAGCAAAGTTGCAAAAATGTGCAAAATACGGCAAAAAAATGTGTGCTATGAATTTTCGAATTTCGAAATTTTGTAACTGCTATCTTGTTGGAAATTGTTTCAAGTTTTCAAAAATGCAAACCCGACGAAAATCGGTCCAAAAATGCGAGTTCTAGAGCCACTGACCGACTTTTTAGACATGTTGCAATGCAGCACTTCCGGTTTTGCAAAAATGTTCCAATTTATATTTAATAGAAACTTCGCCACAACAGAAGGTGTAGAGAAGTTGTGAAATTGCTGCAACTATTGCAGCCTAGGCTGTGTGCCCTGTGTAAATTTCGAAAAAAAAAAAAAAAAAAAAAAAAAAAAAAAAAAAAAAAGACAAACCGAAAACAAACTGGGACTTTGCGGTAGCAAAGTCCCACAAAAAAAAAGACAAACCGAAAACAAACTGGGACTTTGCGGTAGCAAAGTCCCACAACTAGAATTGCTTACAATTATGAACGTATTTCGAGAGCCTTAAAATATTATGTAGGCTAAATTTGCAATTACCTACATCTAGACAATATATTGAATATCATTTCACCTAGTTTTCAAAGTCATAAAATAATTAGGTCACACCTTCCGTAACGGTTTATGATGGCGAAAATATGAAAATTATCAATTTTTGCTGTATTTAAGTACACTTATCTCTATGAATTTTTTAAGTAAGCCAAATTAAAAAATATCTACTCGTAGACAATATATTGAATATTATTTGACCTAATTTTCAAGGTCATAGATTAAGTGGGTCACACCTTCCGTACCCGTTAAAGTGACCTAATTTTGAAAAAATCGAAATTTAAATAATTCGAAAGAAAATACGAAATTTGAAAATCGGTCTCCAAGAAAAGGTAGATAATGATCCATTGTATCTATGTGCTAAATTTCATCAAAATCGGTCTATCAGTAGTGTCTGAATTTCGGATTTAAGAATTGTAACGAAAATTCAAAATGGCGGCCGATATGGCAGCTTGACCTAATTATTTAGGTCAAATCAATTACTATTGACAAGTTATTTATAAAACAGTTTTCACTTTTCACCTAGCAGTTATAGACCGGAAGTTACGTAATTACGTCATTTGAGGCTAAACCGGAAGTGGAATTTTTATTTTCACATTTTTTCAAAAATTATAAACATATCGCCTATCAACTGGTAAAGTTTCAAAATTTTACCATTTATATTAAAGGAGAAATCACGGTCTGAAAGTTTTGCCGATGACCCTTGAATATTGAATTGCAAATCGTGGGTAAAATATTTAACCTAATTGCATAAAACCTATAATTGTTAGTTGACAAATACATTGAAGTTTTCAAATCTGAAATTCCGGTCAAAATCGAACTGAAAATAAACTTGCTAAAGCAAAAAAACCTGAACTTCCGGTTCTCACTTCCTGTCAGAGATAGAACTTCCGGTTTTGTTTTATTTGATAATAGAAATCATTCTAAGATCAACTGTAGATTTAGAATTTCTGCACCTTTTACCAGTTTGTCTGCAAACTCATCCAAGAATTACAAAAAAAAAAAAAAAAAAAAAAAAAATAAAATAATCCGAACGATTACAATACGTTTTCGCCAAAGTCGAAATACGTAACTAGAGCCACACGTGGCACAGAGTGGGACTTTGCTAACGTTGCAAAATTGCAACAAACAGCCCGAAACATTTGATTTTCTGGGAGAATCTGGCCAAAGCAACGAGGTATCTGTGTGCAAAGTGCTTTTTGAAAAACGTTTTTTCCTACAGATGTAAAGCGCTGAGCGATATAAGTGAAGAATTGGAAGGTTACCCGGATGTGCCACGCCCATCTCATTTATTTTGGCGTAAATCTAATCACATTTGAAATATATATTCGCGGTACAAATTTGAAGCTTGTACACCTAATAGATCACGAGATATACACAAATCCATTTCAAAAAAACAAAATGTACTTTAATTTTAAAAGTGCAAAAATTAAATTTTTATTTTCAAAATTTTTGTTATACATCGCTGGAAAGTGGACAAAAAGCGCCTTAAGAATCTGAAAAAAATAACCCTCTAAAATAATTAGGTCACGGTCTAGAGCAGTCCAAAGTTGTATATTTTGCTGTTTTCGGGCAGATATAAAACCGGAAGTAGACGTCGAAGGTAAAATATCAATTTGTCAACTGAAAGCCAAAGTCCGTGACCTATGACCTTGTAAAGCTCAAGGTCACCAAAGGTCAAGGTCACGAGAAAGAAGCCCCACAACTCGAAAAATAACTGATACTTTTTGCTAGTGTTGCAAATTGCAACAAACAGGCCGAAGCATCTGATTTTTCGGGATCCACTGGCCAAAGCAATGAGGTATCTGTGTGCAAGGTACTTTTTTTTAAAACGTTATTTCCTACAGCCGTAATTCGCTGACCTATATAAATTGTAAAATGGAATTTTACCCGGATGTGCCACGCCCATCTCATTTTTTTTATATGACTGTAATCACTTTCAAAATGTATATTCACGTTACAAATTTGAAGCATGTACATCTAATAGATCACGAGATTATACACACATACATTTCTAAAAAAACGTCAATACGGCAAAATGTACTTTTATTTTCAAAATCAAAAAATTCAATTTTCATTTTAAAAACCTTTGTTATACATCGTTGGAAAGAGGACAAAAAGCACTTTAAGAATCTGAAAAAAATAACACTCTAAATTAATTAGGTCACGCTCTAGAGCAGTCCAAAGTTGCGAATTTCGCTGTTTTTGGGCAGCCATAAAACCGGAAGTAGACGTCGGAGGTCAAAGGTCAAAGTATCAATTGATAGCCAAGGTCAATGACCTTTGACCTACTAAAGGTCATGGTCACCAAAGGTCAAGGTCACGAGAAATAAGCCCCCAAACTTTGAAAAAATTCAACCGGATGTTGCAAAAATGCAAAAGCGAAATTCAAAAATCGACTTCCAATGTTTTTTTGCAATTTTTATGTTCTTTCATTTGACACCAAAATCATCTCAATCGGATAAGCCATAATCTCTGAATTAAATTCGCTCAATTTCAGAAAAATCAAAATGGCGGCGAAAGTTGCGCATGCGGCCTTGATTTTATTTTCTTCGTTTTTTTGTATGGCTAATGGCTACATGATGAAACAAGTTTGAACCTCATACATTAATAAAACCGGAAGTTATTCAACCGGACGTAAAACTCCATTTTTTGCAGAAACCGGAAGTGACGCAAAAATTTTGACCTACTTTTTGAAAATAGTTTCATGGGCTTCTTATGCTCAATTTTTTTCAGATCGATCACACTAAAAACAAAAAAGTTGCAAAAAATTGCAAAATACGGCAAAAAAATGTGTGCTACGAATCTTTGAAAATTGAAATTTTTGAACTGCTATCTGATCAGAAGTTATTTGTAGATTATAAAAATGAAAACCCGAAGAAAATCGATCAAAAATTGCGACAGCTAGAGCCAATTTGCTACTTTTTAGGTTTGTTGCAACGCAGCACTTCCGGTTTTGCAAAAATGTTCCATTTTATATTTATGCAACACGTCGCCACTACAGAAGGTCTAGAGAAGTTAAGTCAATGTTGCAACTATTGCAGTCTAGGCGCAGTGAGGTGTGTAAATTTCGAAAAAAAAAAAAAACTAGAGCCACACGTGGCACAGAGTGGGACTTTGCTAACGTTGCAAAATTGCAACAAACAGGCCGAAACATCTGATTTTCTGGGAGAAACTGGCCAAAGCAACGAGGTATCTGTTTGCAAAGTACTTTTTTGAAAAACGTTATTTCCTACAGACGTAGAGCGCTGACCGATATAAATGAAAAATTGGAAGTTTATCCGGATGTGCCACGCCCATCTCATTTATTTTGGCGTAATTCTAATCAAAGTTGAAATGTTTATTCACGGTACAAATTTGAAGCTTGTACAGCTAATAGATCACGAGATATACACAAATACATTTCAAAAAAACAAAATGTACTTTAATTTCAAAAGTGCAAAAATTAAATTTTAATTTTTAAAACTTTTGTTATACATAGTTGGAAAGTAGACAAAAAGCGCCTTAAGAATCTGAAAAAAATAACCCTGTAAATTAATTAGGTCAGGCTCTACATCAGTCTAAAGTTGTGAATTTTGCTGTTTTCGGGCAGATATAAAACCGGAAGTAGACGTCGGAGGTCAAATGTCAATTTGTCAACTGATGGCCAAAGTCAGTGACCTATGACCTTGTAAAGGTCCAGGCCACCAAAAGTCAAGGTCACTAGAAATAAGTCCCAAAACAAAACAAAAAACTATTTTTTTTTTGCAAATGTCGCAAAATTGCAAACAGGCAGAAACATTTGATTTTTCGGGATAAACTGGCCAAAGCAATGAGGTATCTGTGTGCAAAGTACTTTTTTAAAAAAAACGCTATTTTCTACAGACGTAATTCGCTGACCCATGAAAAGGGTAAATTCGAAATTTACCCAGATGTGCCACGCCCATCTCATTTTTTTAGCGTGAATCTAATCACATTCAAAATGAATATTCACGGTACAAATTTGAAGTTTGTACATCTAATAGATCACGAGATATACATACATACATTTCAAGCAAACGCATATACGGCAAAATATACTTAAATTTTCAAAAATCAAAAACTTCAATTTTCATTTTGCATACTTTTGTTATACATCCTTGGAAAGAGGACAAAAAGCACTTTAAGAATCTGAAAAAATTAACTCTCTAAATTAATTAGGTCACGCTCTAGAGCAGTTCAAAGTTGCGAAATTTGCTGTTTTTGGGCAGTTATAAAACCGGAAGTAGACGTCGGAGGTCAAAGGTCAAAGTATCAACTGACAGCCAAGGTCAAAGACCTTTGATCTACTAAAGGTCATGGTCATCAAAGGTCAAGGTCACGAGAAATAAGCCCCCAAACTTCGAAAAAATTCAACCGGATGTTGCAAAAATGCAAAAGCGAAATTCAAAAATCGACTTCCAATGTTTTGTTGCAATTTTTATGTTCTTTCATTTGACACCAAAATCATCTCAATCGGACAAGCCGTAATGTCTGAATTAAATTCGCTCAATTTCAGAAATATCAAAATGGCGGCCAAAGTTGCGCATGCGGCCTTGATTTTATTTTCTTCGTTTTTTTGTATGGCTAATGGCTACCCGATGAAACAAGTTTGAATCTCATACATTAATAAAACCGGAAGTTATTCAACCGGACGTAAAACTCCATTTTTCTCAAAAACCGGAAGTGACGCAAAAATTTTGACCTACTTTTTAAAAACATTACGTAGGCTTCTTATGCTCAATTTTTTTTAGATGAATCACACTAAAAACAACAAAGTTGCAAAAAATTGCAAAATACAACAAAAAAATGTGTGCAACGAATTTTTGAAAATTGAAATTTTTGAACTGCTATCTGATCAGAAGTTACTTACAGATTACAAAAATGAAAACCCGAAGAAAATCGATCAAAAATTGTGCCAGATAAAGCCAATTTGCTACTTTTGAGACACGTTGCAACGCAGCACTTCCGGTTGTGCAAAAATGTTCCATTTTATATTTATGCAACACGTCGCCACTACAGAAGGTCTGGAGAAGTTGAGACAAAGTTGCAACTATTGCAGCCTAGGCTGTGTGCCCTGTGTAAATTTCGAAAAAAAAAAAAAACTAGAGCCACACGTGGCACAGAGTGGGACTTTGCTAACGTTGCAAAATTGCAACAAACAGGCCGAAACATCTGATTTTCTGGGAGAAACTGGCCAAAGCAACGAGGTATCTGTTTGCAAAGTACTTTTTTGAAAAACGTTATTTCCTACAGACGTAGAGCGCTGACCGATATAAATGAAAAATTGGAAGTTTATCCGGATGTGCCACGCCCATCTCATTTATTTTGGCGTAATTCTAATCAAAGTTGAAATGTTTATTCACGGTACAAATTTGAAGCTTGTACAGCTAATAGATCACGAGATATACACAAATACATTTCAAAAAAACAAAATGTACTTTAATTTCAAAAGTGCAAAAATTAAATTTTAATTTTTAAAACTTTTGTTATACATAGTTGGAAAGTAGACAAAAAGCGCCTTAAGAATCTGAAAAAAATAACCCTGTAAATTAATTAGGTCAGGCTCTACATCAGTCTAAAGTTGTGAATTTTGCTGTTTTCGGGCAGATATAAAACCGGAAGTAGACGTCGGAGGTCAAATGTCAATTTGTCAACTGATGGCCAAAGTCAGTGACCTATGACCTTGTAAAGGTCCAGGCCACCAAAAGTCAAGGTCACTAGAAATAAGTCCCAAAACAAAACAAAAAACTATTTTTTTTTTGCAAATGTCGCAAAATTGCAAACAGGCAGAAACATTTGATTTTTCGGGATAAACTGGCCAAAGCAATGAGGTATCTGTGTGCAAAGTACTTTTTTAAAAAAAACGCTATTTTCTACAGACGTAATTCGCTGACCCATGAAAAGGGTAAATTCGAAATTTACCCAGATGTGCCACGCCCATCTCATTTTTTTTAGCGTGAATCTAATCACATTCAAAATGAATATTCACGGTACAAATTTGAAGTTTGTACATCTAATAGATCACGAGATATACATACATACATTTCAAGCAAACGCATATACGGCAAAATATACTTAAATTTTCAAAAATCAAAAACTTCAATTTTCATTTTGCATACTTTTGTTATACATCCTTGGAAAGAGGACAAAAAGCACTTTAAGAATCTGAAAAAGTTAACTCTCTAAATTAATTAGGTCACGCTCTAGAGCAGTTCAAATTTGCGAAATTTGCTGTTTTTGGGCAGTTATAAAACCGGAAGTAGACGTCGGAGGTCAAAGGTCAAAGTATCAACTGATAGCCAAGGTCAAAGACCTTTGATCTACTAAAGGTCATGGTCATCAAAGGTCAAGGTCACGAGAAATAAGCCCCCAAACTTCGAAAAAATTCAACCGGATGTTGCAAAAATGCAAAAGCGAAATTCAAAAATCGACTTCCAATGTTTTGTTGCAATTTTTATGTTCTTTCATTTGACACCAAAATCATCTCAATCGGACAAGCCGTAATGTCTGAATTAAATTCGCTCAATTTCAGAAATATCAAAATGGCGGCCAAAGTTGCGCATGCGGCCTTGATTTTATTTTCTTCGTTTTTTTGTATGGCTAATGGCTACCCGATGAAACAAGTTTGAATCTCATACATTAATAAAACCGGAAGTTATTCAACCGGACGTAAAACTCCATTTTTCTCAAAAACCGGAAGTGACGCAAAAATTTTGACCTACTTTTTAAAAAACATTACGTAGGCTTCTTATGCTCAATTTTTTTTAGATGAATCACACTAAAAACAACAAAGTTGCAAAAAATTGCAAAATACAACAAAAAAATGTGTGCAACGAATTTTTGAAAATTGAAATTTTTGAACTGCTATCTGATCAGAAGTTACTTACAGATTACAAAAATGAAAACCCGAAGAAAATCGATCAAAAATTGTGCCAGATAAAGCCAATTTGCTACTTTTGAGACACGTTGCAACGCAGCACTTCCGGTTGTGCAAAAATGTTCCATTTTATATTTATGCAACACGTCGCCACTACAGAAGGTCTGGAGAAGTTGAGACAAAGTTGCAACTATTGCAGCCTAGGCTGTGTGCCCTGTGTAAATTTCGAAAAAAAAAAAAAAAAAAAAAGGGACATTTCGAAAACAAACTGGGACTTTGCGGTAGCAAAGTCCCACAACTAGAACCGTTAGACGGTACCAAGGCAGTGCGCGTCCCTTCTATTGCATGGGTGAAACGTTGCATTTATAATATCCAATTCCATAATAATAACTAGACCTGTTTGTAACAATTGTGCAGCTTCCGAGATATTTAGAATGTGTTATATCTCCTGGCTGTCATTTAAAATAGAACGTAATCACGCCTACTTAGTATAATGACTTGTTTTGATTGGTTGCGATACTTAAACTGGAAATGTCAAAATTTGTCTTGACCAAACGATAAGAAATTAACACAATTTGACTTTTTGCCCTGTTGCATAATCTTCTTAACTCTTCTTGTAACATTTATATCTGTTTAATTAGTGTGTAAAACAAAACGTCGAAGAAACAAATTTGTGGTCATAAAGGGACATAACACCTTATTTGAGAATACAAATTGATCTCGGATTAAATTAACTTTCCAGATCGTTGATACTTTTAATTTGTTTATTTATTTATTTATCAATCTTAATTTAGGTGTAGTAGGAACATTAGATCCTGCAATTTGTGGCAAGTTGCCATGGTATAACATAGAGCCATCAAATTAACAGCGCGGCTTTACATCTTTAAGAGAGTATTTTATAGAGTTGCGTCCCTTATACCACTAGTCCTCTCAACTGTACATTATTTTTGCTTAAGAGAATATCTTTTAAAAATTCTAAAAGTTGTCATTTCCTTCCAAATATTCCATATCATACATCGCCCACAACGAGAAATGAACAATCATTCCTTTTATTTAAGATATATAATATCTTTGAATCATTTTAACTGGATTAATTTTTAATCGAAAAAAAATCAAAATCAAAATAACAATTCAAAAATCGGTTTCCATATATATTTCGGCAATAGATTCTATATACATGTACATCAAAATAACACA
The DNA here is from genome assembly GCA_030562195.1 of Nipponacmea schrenckii. Lineage (NCBI taxonomy): Eukaryota > Metazoa > Mollusca > Gastropoda > Lottiidae > Nipponacmea > Nipponacmea schrenckii. Next base: position 8,767 of record JAUJPP010000423.1, read on the forward strand.
AATTGAATTATCTTCCGAGACCCTATTTCGATTTAAAGAGTTAGTATAGAAGAAATTACAAAATTTGCAAATTTAAAACGTGCAATTTTGATCAAAAATCAAGTGTTATACACCATTGGAAAGAATAACTAGACCTGTTTGTAACAGTTCTGCAGCTTTCGGGCTATTTAGAATTTGTTGGTCTCCTGGCTGTCATTTAAGGATGTAGATTGATTTTGCGATTATTGGGAGAGATGATTTATTCATGATTTAACACGTGACATTTGAGCTTGTTAATAGACTGGCAATCATTAAGGTTTGTGATGTAAAAATATCTGGGCTTAACCACGCCCACAAAGTCCATTGACTTGTCTTGGAAACTTCAACTGGAAATGTCAAAATTTGTGAATTGACCGTTTTATAGGAAAAATTCGCAAATTTTAAATGCCGATAAACCGAAAGTTTACATTTTGCTATAAAGCTTAATATGTCATTGGATAGAACGTATCACATATGTACAGGTATAAAGATCGCCAAAGGTCAACGTCACAATATACACCTTCGAAGTTTTTTTAATTTTTAATCGTAATTAAATCAAAATCAAATTAAAAATTCAAAAATCAGTTTCCATATAAATTTCGGCAATCGGTTATAGATTCTATATACATGTCCATCAAAATAACACATATTGACTGATCCTCCGAGACCCTATTTCGATTGAAAGAAAAATACACACAGTGATGTAAAATATCTGGGTTTAACCACGCCCACAAAGTCTAATGACTTGTTTTGATTGGTTGGGGATACTTTAACTGGAAATGTCAAAATCTGTGTCTTGACCCAAAAAATAAGAAATTAACACAATCAGATTTTATGACCTGTTGCATTTATATCTGTTTAATTAGAGTGTAATTTTATTCTTAAACTTTTCGCAATTTTTATTTATACATAATGATTTATATATTGCTTGAAAGCTGGGAATTTGCACATTATAAATCTGTTCGAATTTTGTTTTTAAGTTAAATAGAACTAAATATAAAAAAATATGAATGTTAAAATCGCTTATTTTCTACTAGGCGTATCTTCATCAGTTTTCGGTCTATAGCTAAAATAAAGATATTGTTAGAAAGCTGATAAAAATCACACCCAATAATGTCAATTAGAATGTTGCCAAGAGTCTTGTTCATGAGATATAACCATCTAAAGATACGAGAAATATGCAAATTACCAATTTTTGGATCCCTATTAATCCATATGTTCTGTACTAAAATTAGAAATCAAGGTATCATATGAACCTTTAGCCAATGAAGATGATTGTGCAGAAAAATAAAGGATGCATATTAGTAAGTTAGTCCTCTTCGTTCCTTGCGGAGAATAGGGCTACAGACGTTCTCCATCTCACTCTATTATGAGCTGTTCTTTTTGCTTCATTCCAGGGCTTGCCAATCCTTCCTAGCTCTTTCAGTCTTATTCTTTTCAAGCTATGTAAAGGTCGTCCTCGTCTTCTATGCCCTTGGGGATTCCAGTCCAGTGCCTCTCTGATGATGTTGTTTTGAGATCAAAAGGATGCACATGGTAGAGTTCAAAAGTTATGAACTTTCAGACGGAAGTCAGTTTTGAAAAACTTTGGCAGGACCTGGTCCAAAGACAAATTTGAAATCGAAAAATATGCCACTAGAGGACCTAGATAATTATCCAAATTATATTTTAAAACAAGTCTGAAAAAATAGGATTAAAAATGGCGGACGAGTAGTATTTTTCCAATAATTTGCATATTTCAAGATGGCGATCAAACGGTTAGGAATTTGCATATACGGCATACATACAAAATGAAGATATTGATGGTACTAATTCTGTGGAATAATAAAATTGCAAGTTTGTGCAAAAATTTAATCCGAAAATTCCGATTTCTATGATCTTCTACATTTTTTGGTCATTTTCGGACGTTTCCGGCTAATTTCGGAAAATGTTTTATCGGAATCTTTAATGATAATTTTTTGTCTACTCATCTACCAATTTTTGTGAAAAAATAAGACGTAACTTCAAAAAAACACGTGCTTTTTCATAAATCACGCACAATTAATATAGAACTAAGAACAAAATTTTCAAATATTAAAAAGCGCAATTTTGATCAAAATATAAAGTGTTATACACCATTGGAAAGAATAAATTACGCGTAATAAGGACATAAAAGAAATTTTGACGTATGTAAATTAGGTCACGTGACAGAGCTCTTCGAAGTTAAAAAATGCAATTTTCAAATGGCTGTAAAACCGGAAGTTGACATTGCACAACACAAATGAAGACATCAATGGATAAATCTCGACAAGGGCAACAACTTTTGTGCAGGTCACATGGTCACCAAAGGTCAAGGTCACGATATATGAACGTTGGAAAATTAGGCACTGAGTGAAAAAAAAAAACCGGGAATGAAAAGTAAGCTAAATCGAAATTCAAAATTCGGCTTCCTAAGAATTGTTAGCAATCGATTGAAGATTTCATAGACATCAAAATTACAATTGTCCGATTAACCCCTAAGGCCCAATTTTTCACTTTACAAAAGTAAGTGGTTTAATGATGGCGACTGATCTGTTACTTCCGGTTCAATTTTTGTTAATTATAAAATCATTATGGGTTAATAGTAACTAATTGCAAAAAACAAAATTCAAATATCTTTAGAATTCCGGAAGTGAAAATTCGAAGTTTAGCGACGTATGACGCCGAAACCGGAAGTGATGTCGACATTTTGAAAATAGATTTTTCTTCACAAGAAAAATGTTTATCTAACTGCAAATTTTGATTTCGATCTAATCAAAATTGCGAAAGTTAGAAAAAGTGTTAAATTTTAAAATTCAAAAGTCAGCAACAAAAGTAAAAATTTCAAAATTTTTAAACTGCTATTATGTAAATCTAAGTTATAAGTAGTAAATAAAAAAAGTCCGAACCAGATTGGATAAAAAAACGAGCCGTGAGTTAGTAAACAAAAATAAAATTTGTGACGTTCTACGTCATTTCCGGTAGAACAAAAATGCGTCATTTTACATTTAAACAACAACGAGCACTAAATTACGTCACAATATCACGCCAGATTGTGTAAGACATTTGCAGTTATGGCTGGGGAGCGTGACCAGAAAGAGACAAAAAAAAAAAAAAATAGTCATTTCGAAAACAAAGCAGTGCGTTCGAAGAACGCACTGCAAAAAAAAAGGGACATTTCGAAAACAAACTGGGACTTTGCGGTAGCAAAGTCCCACAACTAGAGCCACACGTGGCACAGAGTGGGACTTTGCTAACGTTGCAAAATTGCAACAAACAGCCCGAAACATTTGATTTTCTGGGAGAATCTGGCCAAAGCAACGAGGTATCTGTGTGCAAAGTACTTTTTTGAAAAACGTTTTTTCCTACAGATGTAAAGCGCTGACCGATATAAGTGAGGAATTGGAAGTTTACCCGGATGTGCCACGCCCATCTCATTTATTTTGGCGTAAATCTAATCACATTTGAAATATATATTCGCGGTACAAATTTGAAGCTTGTACAACTAATAGATCACCAGATATACACAAATCCATTTCAAAAAAACAAAATGTACTTTAATTTTAAAAGTGCAAAAATTAAATTTTTATTTTCAAAATATTT